>PVKM010026485.1:0-19306 GCA_004027735.1 Carollia perspicillata | reverse complement strand
TTTAGGAGAAAGAAAGGTAAAGGTAATGTGCCTGGAGGAACAGGAAAGGCACAGGTCTGCTCCCAAAAGGGAGCACATGCTGAGTACTCTGTCCTAAGGGCTTTTAAGGGTAATCATTTCAATAGAATATTAATCAGTTTTCCAGGTATGTTCTTTAGGGCTATGGTATCTAATGACTGATTTATACCAGGGCAGCAGGTCATTAGACAATGCAGCTGGTCCTAATGTCAGCCATGGCATCTGTTGTCTGATTTTGTTGTTTTTCTGTGCCTGAAGTTAGAACACAACTGAGGCCTAGATGTATTTGATGAGGGTCAGTACCTCATTTTCCTGAGAGCTTAAGGCTTAAGAACTATTCTGTAGCCCCTTTGTCCATTTCCCCTCAGAGCGTCTAACCCATGTGACTAGCAACATGCCAGTGAGGGAAAGGCCAGGGGAGGGTCTGAACTGCATGACCAGCTAGCTATATGCTAGAAAGGAAAAGTTACCCTGGGGACAAAGCGCTTCTATTCCCATTGCTAAGCACATGGGCTTTTTACCCTGGTGACCCACTCTACCTAGCCTGTTGTCCTTGCTCTGCTCATGTTTGTCTAAATACCTATGACAGTTCCAGTTTTCAGAATCCCAAAAGCAAAGTGTCAGCAGGGTGCTCCCTTTGAGACTCTAGAAGAGAGTCCATTTGCTGTCTTTCCCAGAATCGACTGGTCTTAGACCTTCTCGGGACTTTGGACATAACACTCTAATCTCTACCTCTATATTCACATAGACTTTGCCTCTTTTCTGTGTTTCTTTCTTCTGTGTCTCTTATAAAAATATTTATAATTGGATTTACGGCCCACCCATAAAATCCAGGATAATCTCATCCCAATATTCTTAATTTAGTCAATGGGAAAAGACCCCATTTCCAAATAGGGTCACACAAAGTTCTGAGAATTAGGATATGGAAATACCTTTCCATTTTTGGTGGGAAGGAGCCCCAATCCAAGCCACTAAAGTCAGTTCAGCAGTAGTCACTTTTAAGTTGCCAGCTCAAACTCTAGGAAATTTGAGCTCAGTATGAATAACTTATCATCATCTTGGCAAACAAGGTAAATACATTCTACTTTTGAGCAAAGTGCCCTTAGCATCTCCCTCCTGACTAAACTATACTGATTTCTACTGGACAATAATCCCTAACTCCTCTTTTTTGGAGCTTTTATTTTTTTTAACTTGTGATTATAAATTCTTCTCTGATGCTTTGAGATACAAATCTCCTCTCAAGAATCTGGAACCCAATCCTTTGAAATGGAACTATCAAGAAAGATAATGTCCAAAAAGATGGCAGGAAGATGTAAAAGGAAGCTGGGTCCATGTGCCCCTAAACTGGATTTACAGCTGAACGGCTGAGCAATCAAACTAAACAATCTACTAAAACCTAGATGGTATGAAATATCATAGTAAAGAATACAGAAGATACCATATTTTCAGACCATAAGATGCATCTCGGTTTTAGAGGAGGAAAATAGAAAAAAAATTGGAAGCAAAAAATGTGGTAAAATATTTAATAACATAAATAATATAATATTTAACCAATGTAAACATGAAGCTACATTTGGACTATAAGACACACACCCCTTTTCCTCTCAAACTTGGGGGGGGAAAGTGTGTCTTATAGTCTGAAAAATACTACTACATAGAAACCAGTAAGAAGGGTTGAGATGCAGAGGGGGGGAAGCTCCTGCAGGCAGCTGTGACAGGAGCTAAGAGACCAGAGAGATATTACAGCTGTGGAGCTTCACTCCCATAGAAGTGAGGGGTCGTAACCCCATGCAGCAGTCCCAAATCCACAGCAACAGAGATGGGAAGTGGAGACTGTGCAGTATCTGGTGATGGGAATTAGTGGGGACTCACAATGACTGTGAGGCTCAGATTGCACCCTCCCAGTGTAGAGCAGTCTCACTGTTACAGTACCAGCCCAGAGAGTCCACAATCCAAGCTCCAGCTGCAGGGAAGGCCAGACTGCCAAACTTGGGTCCTGTGGAAGGGCTATAGCCAGCTGTGATTTTAAGGGGCCTTCAATTTTCTGGGAAGACTTTAGCTGGAGACCCAGTGACTTAACTGAGTGACTTGGGAAAGAGAAACAGGCAGCACCCCACCTCCCACTTGTGGGGCTCCTCCAGCTGCTAAGCTGAAAGGTACAGAGGAGCTGCATAGGGATGGGAATTATGTCCTGTCCTGCAGTCTTTGGAATTGTTCCATGAAAATCTGGGATTTTAGGTGCTACCCTTCTGAAACCAGCCAAATGGGGAAATCAAGGTGCAGTGCAAAGCTGAGAATATGGGCCCCATCTTGCTAGGTTTGGCACAGAGCTAGATGCTGCATGAAACTGAAACTTTTGGACTGTGTCTCCTGGGGAGGATCCTGTCTGGGAGCGAGACAGGAGAGTGTTGAAATGCTTGGGAGTGTTGAAATATTTCAGGGTGGCAAATCTAGTCTCAGTCCCTTCACTACAGGTTTGCAGGCATCACTTTCAATGGGAAACTGTTTAGATCAGCCCTGCCAAGTCCCAGATACCCATTCTGGGTCCATTTCCACAAGGGAAAGGAAGAGCAACACAGAACGAGGACTTTCAAAGTATGATACCCTTAAAGACTATTGCCTGGAAATGAGACAGAGAACTTAGACTCTTCCTAAGTTCTGGGAATGAGACAGAGACCTTAACCTTCTCCTGTGGGCTGGACCAGCATCATCCCCAATAGGAGGCTCTTTTGATCTACCAATGGTTCTAGCACTGCTGAGCTTATTCCTGGAAATGCTGTACAAATCCTAAATTGGCAGCAAGTGCTCCTGAGGGAATTAGAGCTGGGAACTCTGGCCAAGACTGAAGGGTTTGACTTTGAAGCAGGGTCCACTTTCACCACAAGTGGGTTCCACAAGTAGGGGACCCACTAGTCCTATCTCTACTTGCCTAGGTTCATTGTGCAGTCTCTGATCAAAAGGCTCAGGGAGAAGACCAGGTACTTAGGGAAGGACAGAATGGCTGAAAGGTGGAGGCAGATCTCAGGGAGACTCTTCCCTTATACAGAACTGCCCCCTGCTCTAAGCAGAAAAGCCAACTCTTGTACAGATTGGCCCCTTACACACACATGCAGGCCCAGTAGATACTGACACAAACAGTGAAAGCATGGTAACTATAGACCCATAGCCCAAAGCTGGTTACACACAATGTGTGACAACAATCTGTAACTGAACCCAATCCAAGTGGACCCAGAACCAATAAAACCAGTGGGGGCTTCAAACCACACCAGAGCTTGACCAAACTAGCCACACAACTGGTACATCCAGAGGGGAATTCCTGAAGTCTTCAGACCCTGCTGGGAACAATAACACTTGGTCAGGATAATACTTTCACAGTGTCTCACACATGGTGGTCAAGGTTTACCTTTACAGTCTCCTACCCTGAAGGGATAACTCTACCTACAAAAGGATCATCAGCATTCAAGACTGAACTACAATAGTGGGGGGCACATAATTCACTAGAAACATTTCTGGAGCATGGAGCTTAGGTGATCTGGAATATTGTGCCACTGAGCCCAATAAGACACCATTATAAAACCATCAAAGTAAGTTTGGGGAACAAGACACACATCTACTAACACAGAGAGAATAGATGGGGAGACAAAAACATCACAAACAAAAAAACTACACAGATCCCAAGAAAAAAAATAAAAGAAATAGATTAAATGAAAGCAACCCAAAGAGCAGATGCAGAGTTTAAAATACTGGCTATAGAGATATTCAAGAACCTTAGGGAAAGGATGAATGATCTCAGGGAGACTTAAACAAAGAGATAGTAAGCATTAAAAAAGGATTTAGAAACCATACATGAGAACCAGTCAGAAAAGGTTCCAAATTTGAAATGAAGAATTAACTAGAAGGAATAATCACTGGTTAGATGAAGCAGAGTAGCAAATCAGCAAATTAGAGGATGAAATAAAAGTATCCACCCAAAAAGAAAACAAAAAAAGAAAAGAGACTTAAGAGAAATGAGGAAAGAGAAAGGCACCTCTGGGACAACATCTATCATAAAATACCTGTATCGTTGGAGTACCAGAAGGAGAAATGAGTGAGCAAGAGATAAAGAACCTGTTTGAAGAAATAATGGCATAAAACTTCCCTAACTTGGTGAAAGAAAAATTCACACAATTTCAAGAAGCACCAAGAGACCCCATCAAGATGTACCCAAAGAGACACACACCAAGTCACATCATAATTAAAATGACAAAGGGTAAAGAAAAAAAGATAATCTTAAAGGCAGTAAGAGAGAGACATTTAGTTATCTACAAGGGGGTTCCCATAAGGCTGTCAGCTAATTTCTCAATGAAATACTTCAGGCAAAAAGGGATGAGCATGAAGTATTCAAAGTGATGAGAAGTAATATCATGCAACACAGAATATTCTACCCTGTAAGGTTATCATTTAAAATTAAAAGCAAAATAAACAGCTTTGCAAACAAAACAAAAGAACAACAAAAACCTAAAGGAGTTCATTATCATCAAACTAGTATTGCAAGAAATGTTTTAAGGACATGCTTTAAGATGAAATAGAGAGAGAGGAGGACCAACCTACAATAAAAATAATGGCAATAAATAAGTAAATATCCATAATAATAAATGTAAATGGATTCAATGCTCCAATGCTCCAATGTTTCAATCAGAAGACATAGGGTGGCTGAATGAATAAGAAACATATGCTATCTACAAGAGGCCCACCTCAAACAAAAGATTTACACAGGCTGAAAGTAAAGGGATGAAAGAAAATATTCCATGCAAATGGAAATAAATAAACATCTAGGGCATCAATACTTGTATCTGACAAAATAGACTTCAAAACAAAAGTCATAAAAAGAAGCAAAAATGATCACTACATAATACTAAAGGGATCAATCCAACAAGAGTATGTAACCCTTGTAAACATATATGCACCCAATATAGCAGCAACTAAGTATATAAAGAAAATTTTAGTGGACTTTAAGAAAGAGTTTGGCAGCAATACAGTCATAGTAAAAGATTGTAACACCCTACTGTTATCAGTAGATAGATCTACCAAACAAAAAAATTAACAAGGAAACAGTGACATTAAATGACACACTAGATCAAATGGACTTAACTGATATTTACAGAACATTTCATCCCAAAGCAGCAGAATATATATTTTTTCTCAAGTGCACATGGATCACTCTCAAAGATAGACTACATGTTAGGACTCGAACTAAGTCTTAAAAAAATCAAGAAGATTAAAATCATATAAAGCATTTTCTCAGATCACAATGACAAAAATTTTAGCAATCAACTTCAATAGACAGATGTCAAATCATTCAAATGCATTGAGCTAAATAGCATGTTATTAAATAATGAAAGTGTTATCAATGTGAGATCAAGGAAGAATTCAAAAATCACCTAGAAGCAAATAAAAGTGAGCATATAATAATCCAGGAATCTATGGGACACAGTGAAATCAGTCCTGAGATGGAAGTTCACAGCATTACAGCCTTACCTCAAGAAACAAGGAAAATATAACATAAACAATCTAATCTCAAAAATTAAAGAACTAGAAAACAAAAGACAACAAATAAGGCCCAGAGCAAGTGGAAGGAAATAATCAAGATCAGAGTAGAAATAAATTATATAAAGCCTAAAAATATATATATAAGATCAATGAAATCAAAAGATGGTTCCTTGAAAAGATAAACAAGACTGAAGAACCTTTAACCAGACTCATTTGAAAGAAAGACAGACTTAAAACAAATAAAATCAGAAATGAAAGAAGAACTAATATCACGGAAATACAAGGATTTGTTAGAAAATACTATGAACAATGATATGCCAAGAAATTGGACAACTGAGGTAAAATGAATAAATTTCTAGAAACACACAATCTTCCAAAACTGAATCAAGGAGAGTCAGAAAACTTGAATATACTGCTATCAGCAGAATCAAATCTATTGCTAACAGTAAAATCAAATTCATTACTGAAGCAGTAATCAAAAAACTTCCAACAAGCAAAAGTCCTGGACCAGATGGATTCACAGGTACATTTTAGCAATCATTCAAAGAAGAACTATCACCTAGCCTTCTCAAAATATTCACAAAAATTCAAGATCAGGTAAGACTTCTAAGCTCTTTTTATAAGGTCAGTATTATCCTAATTTTAAAAACAGATAAAGACACAATAAAGAAATAAAGAAAATTATAGGACAACATCCCTAATGAACATAGATGCTAAAATCCTCAACAAAATATTAGCAAACCAGATCCAGCAATACATTAATGATACACGATAAAAAAGTGGGATCTATGGTTAGCACAGAGATATAAGTTTGACACAATATCCACAAATCAATAAACCTGACACAACACATAAATAAAATAAATAATGAAAACCACATGTTCAAATCCATAGATGCAGAAAAAGCACTTGGTAAAATCCAGCACCCATTTATGATAAAAACTCTCAGCAAGGTGGGAATGGAGGGATCATACTACAACATAATAAAGGACATACATGAAAAACCTACAGCCAACAGCATACACAATGGGCCAAACTAAAAGTGTTTCCCTTGAGATCAAGAACAAGACATAGATGTCTGCTTTCACCATACTTATTCAACATAATACTGGAAGTCTTAGCCACAGCAAATAGACGAGAAAAAATAAAAGGCATCCAAATCAGAAAGGAAGAAGTAAACTGTCATCATTTACAGACAACATGATATTGTACATAGAAAACCCTAAAGACTACCAAAAAAATACTAGACCTAATAAATTAATTAAGAAATGTAGTGGGATATAAAATCAATACTCAGAAACTTACGGCATTTGTAAACACCAGTAATGAACTATCAGAAAGAGAAATTAAAGAAACAAGCCCGTTTTACTATTGCACCATAAAAAAAAGGTACTTTAGATAAATTTAACCATGGAGGTAAAGGACTTGTACTTAGAAAACTATAGGACACTGAAGAAAGAAATTGAAGACAAATAAGTGGAAGCATATATCATGTTCATGGATTGGGAGAATTAACATTATTAAAATTTCCATGCTACCAAAAGGAATCTATAGATCCATGCAATTCTTATCAAAATATCAATGGTATATTTCATGGATTTAGAATAAATATTTTAAAAATTATATGGGAGCCCCCAAAAGACCCCAAATAGACTCAGTGATCTTTGGAAAGAAGAGCAAAGCTGGAGGCAACAAAATACTTGATATCAAACTTCACTATAAGTCCACTGTAATCAAAACCTCCTGGTACTGACATAAGAATTGGCACATAGATCAGTGGAACAGAACAGAGATCCTAGAAATAAACCCACATCCTTACAGTTAATTAATATTTGACAAAAGAGGCAAGAGCATACAATGGAGAAAAGACAGTCTCTCCAATAATGGTGTTAGAAAAACTGGACTGGTACATGTGAAAAATGAAGTTAACCCACCACTAACTCACACCATACACAAGAATAAAATCAATGGATACAGACTTAAATGTAAGTCATGAAACCTTAAAAATTCTGGAAGAAAACAGAGGCAGCAAAACCTCAGATATTTTGAGTAGCAATATTTTTGCCAATATATTTTCTAGAGCAAGGGAAACAAAGGGAGAAATATACACAAATGGGACTACATTAAATTAAAAAGCATCTGCATGGCTAAAGAAAGAATCAGTAAAATAAAAAAAAGAACCATCTGTATGGGAGAAAATATTTGCCAATGATACATCAGACAAGGGTTTAATTTCCAGAATATACAAAGAACTTATACAACTAAATATCAGGAAGACAAAAAATCCAATTAAATAATAGGCAAAAGACCTAAATAAACACTTCTCCAAAGTGTACATAGGGATGGCCCATAAACATATTACTGTTCAACACTACTATTCATCAGAGAGATGCAAATCAAAACCATAATGACATATCATCTCACACCTGTCAGAATGGCCATCATCAATAAATCAAAAAAACAAGAAGTGCTGGTGAGGTTGTGGAAAAAAGGGAACTCTAGTGCACTGTTGGTGGGAATGCAGACTGGTATAGCCACTGTGGAAAACAGTATGGAATTTCCTCAAAAAATTAAAAATGCAACTGCCTCGTGACCCAGTGATTCGCCTTCTGAGACTATATTCTAAGAATCCAAAAACATCAATTTAAAAGAATATACACACTCAAGTGTTCATAGCAACGCTATTTACAATAGGCAAGATCTGGAAACAGCCTGAGTTCCTATCAGCAGATGAGTGGATAAAAAAGGCCATGGTACATTTACACAATGGAATGTTACACTATAGTAAAAAAGAAGGAACTCTTACCTTCTGTGACAGCATGAATTGACCTGGAGACTATCATGCTAGGTGAAATAAGCCAGTCAGAGAAAGATAAATAACTGTATGATCTCACTTATATACAGAATCCAATGGAAAAAAAAAAACTAACAAACAAATAGAAACAGAAGCATAGATGCATGGAACAGACTGACAGCTCTCAAAGAGGAGGGCTGACTAGATGAATGAAGGTGAAAGATTAGCCAAAAAACATAGGCATGACCTATGGACATGGACAACAATATGGGGATAGCCTGGGTGAGGTAGGGCTAGGTGGATGTGGTCAAAGGGGGGAAAGCAGGGATAGCTGTAATAGTATAAAAAATAAAACACAATAAAAATTTTAAAAAGAAAGACAGTGCCCATATTTCTCTGTCTCTGCAGGAGGATAAGAGCCAAACTCCAGTTAAGTGCCAGTTAGTGAACACAGATAGTCTAATACCTTTGACCAACTTCCCCTTCCATAGCCTTCAGTACTTTTTCATGAGCTCTCCATAGTTCTTCAAAATTCTCACACCTTTTGTTACTGTGAAATTGATTTCAACCTAATTGCAAGATAAAGTTTTGTCTGTTAACCTGTCTGGTGCAATTTTTCTTTGACACTTCTTATCATACCCTAGCTAAATGTTGTGTGGTATTCATGAGCTCTGTGTCTCCTTTTTCTGCAGTAAGCAACCAACAGTTGTCTTCACAATTCTGTCTTCTGCAAATCTCAAGTGGGTCTCCTCCCTCCCATGTTTGTGGTCATTGTCTTCCTTCACAATTGTACCACTCCTTGTCCAAAGGGCTGAAATGTTTTTGCATGTTTCCCTGCTTGTAATTTATCTCTCTTATAATCAATTTTCATTCTCTGACTCACATTGCTTTCATAAGACAAAAATCTATCATCTTGTCATTCCACTTTTTCAATCTCTTTGATGACTCTCCACTGTATATTGTGTAAAGCCCAGAGTCTTGAGAATGGTGTGGTGGTTTGTATATTATTTGTTCACATTGAACTGTATTTCCTGGAATCCCTCTCCACTGTATGGTTCTCTATTAGATTTGGTCAAAAATGCATTTTGAGCAAAATTAGGAAGGCAGAGGAAAAACAGAAAACAGGAAGTGAAGGAAAAGGCAAACTTCTCTAAAAGTCATCATGGTTACATATGCTGATATGCAAACACAGAAGCACTGTGCTTATTTGTTCTGTCCTTATTCTACCTCATTCTATGACCAGTTCTTCTCTCTGATTCTGATTCTTGCTGAACAAAAGCATCAGCGGCTATCTATATGTTTACCCAGCTTCACTTTATGGTCTCTCTCTCTCTGGCAGCTGGATGTGGCTACCTTCTCAGATTGCCTGCAAACTCTGACATGTCCACACATGCCAGTGTTTCAGGATGGCTAGTTAGGGACTTTAGAATGATTCTTCAAAATCTCCTAAATTTTTTCTTCCCTGGCCTTTTTCCTGAAATTGAATAAGGTCTATTACTACAACACTCATATTGCTTCCCTAATTGACCCTTAACTGATAAAGATGATTTTAATCCCTTCACAATTTTATCTCGATTTACTAGTCCAAATTGATATATTACCTTTGAGATTTTGTTCATGCTCTTTGCTCTTCCCACAATTCTGATATCCTCTTCTTACTCCTACCTATTTGGTGAACTCCCACACGTCCTTCAAGTTACTATTCAGATGCTACTTCCATGAAGACCTCTAAGCATCCCAGCGATTGATGATGGCATCCTTTGCTCTACTGTCTAAATTTTATTTATAGTTTGCATCTGTAATGTGCTACTGCTTTTATTATATCTGTTAACAAGTATGACATTCTGATTGAATTCAATGTGTGATTTAACAATACTGATATCTTCTTTTTGGAGAATTTATTTCTTAGTTATGATTGTTCCGCCAATACTTAATGCAGTATTGAGCATATAGCCATTCTGAAATAATTTATTCAGGTTTAACTAACATGTAATTTTATAACTCTTTAGAAAAATATTTTTAAAAACTGTTTTTAGCTGCTAAAGTTAGTGGTAATTTCTTCTTTGAATATAATAATTTATATGCACATGCTTTGTGAAATCACTGTCTATCCCTTTGTTATGGCAGTTGTGTCTGTGAATGATCTCCTCTACTAAATTAATAGCATTTGAATGAATCACATCACATATATGCAAATAATTTTTGTATCACTAAAATGTTCACAATCTATAATATATCTTATAAACTTAATCACCACATTAAAACTAGACCATTAACTTTCAGAAGCCTACAAACATGGGGAACCTTCTGCTGATTAAAATTTTTAAGTGTTTTATTCTGTTTTCCCTAAAGTATCAACTAATCAGAAATTAAAATTATCCAGCTGTCAGGTTCTGAGATCATGTATGGCTAGCACATATTCATCTAAGTAGAAAAGCTTTTTTGGTGCATGATTTTATTTTATACACATCTGGTAAACCTGTATGATGCTTTAATTTCTACACTACTTTAGACAACAGGTGTTGTCAATTAACCTTTGTTAACTACTTTACCAGGTGTGATCTTGTGGGTAGACTGCTCAAATTTAGTGTTTTGGCTTCATGACTTCATAAATTTTTATTAAACCTGTTTTGACAGAAACCATGCTCTGGATTCTAGATATACTAAATTAAAGCCAAAGAAGATTTATTGAAAATCAGTGGAAATAGGGAAGAAAATATTTGAGAAATCATGAAAGATATTGAATGAGAGAAATAAAAAGAATTCTGTTAATGTTAGTGGTTCCCAACCTGTGGGCCTCTGATGCCCAAGGAGCCATGAGTTTATCATAAATGATCTGTAATTCCAAACATCCTTTTTTGACTGTTTGAATAAAACTTCACATGCATATGTGAGTTTTTCAAAGTCTATACATATTATGATCAATAATATGCAAATTAAATATTATTTTGTTGCAACTATATTTCTCATAATATATTTTTGATATACATTTGCTAAAAGTGAAATTATTACCTTATGCTAGTCTATATAAAGCTTACAAAAAATGTATCCTTATACTCAAATAGGTTAGAAACTACTGCTTTCTACAACTAAAGTGCATATGCTATATTTTTCAAGGCCCACTCAATTGAGTAATATCTACATAATGAAAATTAAGTGACAAATTATGTGTTTGTAAACTCCTGCTTATAATGTCATACATTACCTGCTAAAATAATTTAAAGAAATAATGCAAAATAATACTTCCAAACAATAATGCTGAAACACTTTTGCCATTTCCAATTTCATCATTAATATCAAAACCCAATTATTTTGCAAATTTTTTACTTAGAAGAAATGTTAATAAACAGTTAAATCAAATACTAAGGTAGAGATTTGAGATATGGGTGCCAAATAACAAATGAAAATGAGGCAGGCATTCAACAATCTATTTTTCTTTTAGCCTTCAATATTAAAGGTCAAGCTTTGTCTATTTAAAAACTTCTAAGTGTGCTAAAATATCTGCAATATATTATCACCTTTTCTTTATCTTTTGAGTCTAGAGCTCTGAACTGCCAATCTGTCAAAGTGAATCAAGTGAGGTTCTTTGTGGAATTTTAAATTCCAAGAAGCACAATTTTGACATACTTTAAAGGTGATTACAAGATACAGATGCAATAAGATGAATTATAGTTCAGTGACCTGTAATAATAATGCCCCTTAAAATATTCCTTACCAAATTTTTTATAAAAATTATAATGATTATGAGTTATGAACATGTACTTGTCCTAAATATAGACAAGGTTGTTACTGTTCAAGCTTATTACTTGAACAGTAATCTTGACATGCACTGAGCAAAGGACCAGCACTCTTTCACCAGAGGTCAGCCAAGTCCCTGGTGAGTGAGCCATCTCCTCCTTCCATCTGCACTGAATTTTCCGTTACTTTCATTTTTTGAAAATCTCAACCCAGCAATTTCTGATACCAAGACACACAGAAAATATAAATTGTGCTATTTCCTCCTGAAGGAATTTTAGTTTTACTTTTTCTTTAACTTTAAAAAAATGAAATATATTTGATATATAACATACTTTTAAGGTGTAAGTGTTGATTCAATATATTTATATATTAATATGATTGCCATTGTAGTGATAGCACTTTGATTTTGTCACATTTCTTTTTTTGTCATTGACATAATTAAGGTCCAGTCCTTAGTAAGTCTGATGATTACAATACAATATTGTTGTTTACATTCATTATAATGTGCCTCAGATATGTAATTCTTACTACTAGTTGTAAATTTAAAAGGAATTTTAAGAATACATTTTGAACTATATCCAACCATTTCTTCCTGGATCATTTATGTCTTGGCTCTTTGATTAATATGTTCCCTCTTGTATCTTTTTTTAAAAATACTTTTATCTATTTATCTTTAGAGGGGAAGGAAAGGAGAGAAGGAGAGAAATATCAATGTATGTTGCCTCTCATGCGTCCGCTGCTGGGAACTGGCCCGCAACCCAGGCATGTGCCCTGACTGGAAATTGAACCATGATCTTTTGGTTCACAGGCCCACGTTCAATCCACTGAGCTACACCTGCCAGGACCCTCTTGTACCTTTTTAATATAAAAATGCATTGGGATTTAAAATTTTAAAATTACTTTCTAAAAATATTTTTAGTTTTCTTAAAATATATAAATTCAATATGTTTCTGGTAAAAACACCAGCAACATTTTTTAGAAACTTGACCAACAATGTAAAATCCATGTAGAAATGTAAGTGAGCAAAAAACTGGGTCCATTGTAATAGAATAAATTTAAAAAATCAAATAGAAAAAATAGAAGATAAAATTTTAAGAAAAAAGATTGGAAGAAAAAGATTTATACAAGTATATGGTAGACATATGAAAAAATATCTAATCTTTCTGTGAATCAATTTTACCAACAAGTTCCAATTCTTTACCCACTTGACAATGTATTGGAGATTCGTCTTCAACATCTCCTTGTTACAGAAAAACGAACTCTCACACGATCTGGGGTGACGGAGTAAGCCTTTATTACACGCGTGGGCCCAGAGGAGACAGCTTCCAAATTCTGGGCACTGAGGAGGGGTCAGGTGGGCGGTTAAATACTTTGCAACAAAGTGGGGAGGGGAGAGATCTCGTGATACAAGCAGGAGATACGTAATTGTGAAAGCACAAGAAAGCAAGGGAAGTGGTCCCGGACCCAGGACAAAGGCACAGCAGGGAAGCATCCAGGGCCCGGAGCAAGGAATCAACTAACTAGTCAACAGGTGATAGTCTGAAGCTGGGAAGCCAGCAGGGAGCCAGCAGGGACTGATGCGGAGTGCCAGCTTCAGGTTTTTTTTTTAATTTCTACTACATTCTGAATTTCTCTTCATCACCTCTTTCTCTCTGGACTCATTCTGGTTACAGAGAATTCATGGTAAAATTCACTTTTACCTTGTAACCACTAGAATATCAATGTAAGCAAAACGTCATTGAATCTTTTCTTCATACTATGGCTACCGCTAACTTTTCAGCTTTCAGACTCAGAGAGAATGCTCCATTGTGGTCCCTGAGATATGCTTCCCCAGTGGCCACTGTGAAGTTAAATAAACAGAAACCTTATTTAAACTGGACTTGGGAGAGCCTGTATGGGGAGTTCTCAGCTGGACCACTCATTGTCAGTTACCCCAAACTGGAAAGTGGGTACTGTCTTCCATCTCTACCACAGGTGTTTTTCTCTTCTATGCCTCCAGGAGGAAGAAGGATCTTTTCCTTGCCAGCAGCTAATGCAAGACTAATGAAAGACTATTACAACTCAGCCAATGAAAAAATACTACACTTCCAATTCCAGTTTCCACTAGTGGATTTTTTGTTTACAACACTCCCCCTTCCTTTTTTCCTTTTCTTTGTTCTCAGGACTTTCAAATGGCTCACAAGCATGCTGCAAATCCTGAATTGTAGTTCTTTGTTGTTCCCAAGTAAACCCATTGTGCCTGAAAAATACCTACCTGTTTAAGGTCAAAGTCTTCAAGGAGCCAGATTATACAAACTGTAAATGAAGGGTGATTAGCTTCTGATGAGCTTTGGCAAAGGAGAAAAGTGGGTTGAAAGGGAAATAGGAGATGAAAGGAAACTACGCAGATAAATGTGCTCTCCTTTCTCAACTCTGGGAGCTGCCCCAAGGTGCAGTTCTTCTTTACAGATCTTCAGAGAGAGTAACGATTATATCAGCTGAGTGCCCTGCTCTTCTTTGAAACTGGTGTTGGAGTGAGACCAGCATGGTAACAACTGGCTTTGTGTCACTTTTTCTTCATTCCCACTTTGTAACAGCACTCATACTGTAGTAGAAATTTAAAATATAGATCAAAATTGAAGCCGAAACTCTGTATCAGCCCCTGATGGCTCCCTGCTGGCTTCCCAGCTTCAGACTGTCACCTGTTGACTAGTTAGTTGATTCCCTGTGCCCCCGGGCCCTGGATGCTCCTCTGCTGTTTCTTTGTCCTGGGCCCGGACCACTCCCCTTCCTCTCCTTTGTCCTTGGCTTTTACAATTCTGTATCTCCTGTGTGTACCAAGAGACCTCTCCCCTCCCCACTTTGTTGCAAAGGTATTTAACCACCCACCTGACCCCTCCTCAGTGCCCAGAATTTGGAAGCTGTCTCCTCTGGGCCCACGCGTGTAATAAAGGCTTACTCCGTCACCCCAGATCGTGTAAGAGTTTGTTTTTCTGCAACAATACACCTCTCCAGGCATTATTATTCTAATTTGTTAGGGTTCGCCCCTACCACATAAAATATCACCTTTTAACCTCAGCCTCAGGTTCTGCCTTCTGGAGAACCAGACTAAGAGAGGTAATAGCAGGTATCCCAGAAAGGATAAGGAAATAATTCTCTGAGGCAGCTATAGGTTCTTTTTTCTACAAAGTTGAACTCTCAGATAGCCTGGTTAGAACATATAAATCAGTATAATCATTTTTAGGCTAGATCTATTAAAATTAATTTATTTATCCTGCTATCCTTTTCCTGATTGTGTACCCTGGAAAATAAACATATATGTATACAAATGGCCATATTTTAAAATGCTTATAGTTGTTATACATAATAGATAAAAAGTGGAAACAATCTTAATGCCCAAGTGAATGCAGCCAGATATCATCACTACATACCCATGATTCCATTTATATCAAATTCTAAAAATGTCAACAATATTATACCAGAAAGCAAACAGTATTGTCAGGAGTAAGGAGTGGAAGTGAGCTTTGACATAAAGGAGCACATAGAAATCTGGGGGTTAATGAAAATGTTCTACATATTGTCAAGTAGGTGTTTCTATTATTATTCACAATTACCACAATTCAGTAAACTGAATACCAGTGAATTTTATTACTTATAAATTGTATTTTAATAAAGTTGATTTTAAAATGAGAGAATGGTGATGATAATAAATATGTATCTCTTGCTGACTTATGTTGTTGTCTTTAATCTCATTAAGAATAATGGGACCAACTATTCTCTATGATACTTTGAATGAATACTAATATTAGTAGCTTACCTATTTACTGGGTTGTTCTTTTTCTGCATCTGAAGACAAGGAATTTGAACTGACGTATTTTATTTTTCTTAACTCTTCTAAGGAGAGTAATAACACTCACTTTTAGGGTTGTTTTAATAGTTCAGTTTATGGTTAAGAAGAACATAAGAAAGGGATATCATGAAGAATAAGGTGCAAGAGTCTATATTCATACTTTAAGGGCACACCCAGGTAACTCCACTAAAATATCTATAAGGTAATAAATAAAGTATAATCCCCCTTAAAATGAAAAAAAAAGATGTTTAAATTTTGAAACAACAAAAATTAAGACAGATGATCAGGGGACATCATAACCATCATGACTGAGAGCTGAAGTGCACCTGTTTTTGCAGGTCAGGGCTCAGAGTAGGAGATGCTGTTACAGACACAGACTCACTAGCTCCACCTACCTACCCAGGGGTGAGAATGTTCTCTAGGGACCACCCTGAGCTCTTGGAACTTCACCTGGTGACCAATTTTAGGAAAAACTGAAATCCATGATCATAAAAGTTCTTTTCAGCTTTAAATTTTAATAAAGTTCATGCCACTTTCTGTCATTGCTTCCATTTGCTTATATCAGTTGCTAATACTATTAGTCCTCCATATGTAATGGCTATGGACTCCTGTATGTTTATTTCCAGAAATGATAATGCAAAGTGCCTATTTTAATAAGTCACTATTGATTGTAATCCTAAATCTCAGGAGTTGTCCAGACAATGGGATGTTTTTGGTATAGAAAATACCTGTATAGGAATATTTTTCTTTCTTATATCCATACAAGATAGTTTTTTAAAATGTATTGATTTATTATAAAGAGAAAGGAAGAGAGAGGGGAGGGAGAGAGAAAGAGAGACAGAGAGAGAGAGACAGAGAGAGAGAGACAGAGAGAGATTTGTTTTGCCACCCATCCATCTACCCACCAGTTGATTCCCGCACATACCTGACAGGGGATCAAACCTGAAACCTTGCATATTGAGGCAACACTCCAATGACCTGAGCCAGGGCCACACGAGATAATTTCTAAGTTATCTGGTATAATTTGTATTTAGAATGAACTTTTCAAATGTTTTTTCAGAATTACTGCAAAAGTGATTACAAGAGATAGTGTTTCCTAAAATGATAAACTATATAAAATATTTATAATTTCACATTCACTTAGCTTTAAAACAGCTAAACAAATTTTCCTTAATCTTAAAGAAAAATATCTCATGGTTGAATACACAGACAAAAACCATACTGAAAAATAATGTTAAGAAATTTTGAACCAGATAATGTAGAAAATTATTAAATAAATGTTCTATACCATCTGCTAACTCGAATACACATGCAAACATAGAAAAAAAAGTTGATACATCTGCACATGCTATATCTGCTCATACTCTCATGTTTCATCTGCAAACCATTTACACTGAATCCCCGAGTCTACAGAAATATGGCTCCATTGAGGAAAATACGTTAAGGTAATGTTAATAAGTATCTTGGCGTTCATATGGTTTGTGTGGCCAGGGGACTGACTTTTATTAAGAACTTATAACTTTAGCTTATGATTTGCATGTGTATGAAAATACTGGGTCAAATCAGAAACTAGGTTTCCAGTGTGCTACCAGTCACCTGCTGGTCTGCAAGTGGCACGAACCATAAATGGTCTCTGTGTGTCCATTGGAAACTCAGAGTCCATCACATAAGTGTCCTAGAGTGCACTGTAATTCTGTCCATGCTAAGGCCACCTTGTAAGGGTCGTTTTCATTTTGTTTGTGTCTTGTGTTTAAGTGTACACTTTTTGTTTAAATCTATTTATTTTTATGAATTATATTCATTCAGGAGCATTGTGCTCCTCACTACTCATTTTAATTCATCTAAGTGACAACTCAGTGTGAAAATACAGGTTGTAGAAGAGATTTAAACCCAAAATTTCAAGGAGCCTCCACATTATTTCAAAGATAACACATACACTAAACACTTCCTCTCCACAACATTCTGTCATTGCTGGGATGTGGTCTCGAATGAGGTAGTCTTTACTACAGACACCCCCTAATACAGTTTGTAGCTAGCTGATAGTAACACGTTAAACAAAATAGCTGGCATGGTCTTCTTTATTGACTCATCTCTGCCTTATTACTCCAGTTATAATATCTCTTTTCCACAAATTATAAAACAGTCTGATCTTCTTTATTAGTTCAACTCCCAGAAATCACTAAGACTCTGGATGCTAATAACTGGTCCCCTTGAAGAGCACAGAGCACCAGGTACTCATTCTCCACAACTTGTGGCCACAAGACTGAGTCACCACAGGTGCTCTAGTCTTTGCCTCAACACACAGGAATTCCTCAGGGCGACTGGCAGGGAAACATTTGAGCACTTTTTAAATATGCTCATAAGTAAGTTTGCCCTAGCATTTGCTTCCAGTATCCATGTAATTTTCTTCCTTAATTGCCCCAGAGCACAGCTAGGATAAGCACCATGCCCCAGATCAAAATATAAATAGAGCGCAGTGCCTTTCTAAATAAACCCATCATTACAAAAGCAATTATTTGTCAATCTCCTTCTGGGAAAATAATTTCTTCTTCTTACATATCTCAGGCATGGTGGAAGTAGAGCCAAATAATAATATTAACAGGACACTTAAAATCATTTCACATGTATAACCATTCAAATTTAAAGTGACTCTAGTTTCTTTCCTCAAAACAATGAATGAATAGCCCTCAGAATTTTGCAAAATAACAGCTTATCACTGTTTCCCCAAATAAATAGAATACTAAAAATTGTTTCATAACATACAATCTGAACATGTAATTGAATGGACCAAATTATTAAATGCCATCAGCCTTCCAAATAATAATTGTTCATTTCCTCATATATATGGTATCTAATTCTTAAATGGTAATTAAAATCTCATTAATATATCTAGATACACTAAGTTACTATTGTAATATGTGGTAAAAAAAGAAAAGCACAACATATATAACAGGGTTCTAAAGATTTAGCTTAGAGTTTACTGAAGGACTAATTAAACTGAGACTCAAGATGAGACAAATGGCAGTTAACTAGGCAAAAAGGAGAGTTCTATTAAGGAAAGCTCAACTTGAAACACTGCACATATGCCAATCAGTCTTATATTAGATGTCATATATGTGTATACATGCACATATATACCTGAATGTGTGTATGTGTATCTCTATCTGTAATCAATTCTGGATGACACTGAACTTCTCTATTCTTTCCTTAATTCAGCAGATATTTTTCAAGTTCTACATTGCATCATCCACTGTACAATATAAGAGGAATAAATTGAAGACAAATAAGGTAGTCCTTATTCTCATGAAACTTACAGGGTAGATATATAAATTAAAATGTTGAATAGCTGTGACCAGTGCTTTGAAGAAAATATTCACGATTCTGTGTCTATGAGCAGC
>PVKM010026484.1:0-19322 GCA_004027735.1 Carollia perspicillata | reverse complement strand
GAAAGCATTATGCTAAGTGAAATAAGCCAGGCAGTAAAGGACAAGTACCATATGATCTCACCTTTAACAGGAACCTGAGCAACTAAACAAACAAGCAAGCAAAATATAGCCAAAGACATTGAAATTGAAAAGGGGATGATAGTATCCAGAGGGGAGAGGGGAGGGAATTTCAGAGAAAAAGGGAGAGGATTATAGGAACAAGTATAAAGGATACATGGACAGAAACTAGGGGGGGTAGAAAGGGGAGGGAGGGGGGAGCACTCGGGGTGGTATGGGATGGGAGTAAAAGACAGAAAACTGTACTGAAAAACAATTAAAATAAAAATATTTTTAAAAAATATCAAAACCACAATGAGATGCCATTTCACAAACATTAGAGTAGCTATATATTTCTTTAAAAAACAGAAAATAGCCCTGGCTGGCGTAGCTCAGTGGATTGAGCGCGGGCCTGCAAACCAGACGATCACAGTTCGATTCCCAGTCAGGGCACATGCCTGGGTTGCAGGCCAGTTCCCAGCGAGGGATGTATGAGGGGCAACCATACATTGATATTTCTCTCCCTCTCTCCTTCCCTTCCCCTCTAAAGATAAATAAATAAATAAATTTCTTAAAAAAATAAAAAACAGAAAATAACAAGTGTTGGTGAACATGTGGAATAATTGGAACACTCAAACATTGCTGACAGAAATGTAAAATGGGACATCCATTGTGAAAACCACATATCAAAATGTTAAACAAAATTAGCATATGATCCAGCAATTCCAGTGTTAAATATATACCCAAGGGAAATCAAAACATATGCCCACACAAAATCTTGTACATAAGTGTTCATATCAGCATTATTTTAATATCCAATAGTCTAAACACTCAAATATCCATCTATTGATTAATGGCTAAACAAAATGTTCGTACAATGGAATATTATTTAGCCATGTAACAAAATAAAATACTTATATAAGCTACAACATCAATCAACCTTGAAAACATTATGCTAAATGAGAGAAACCAGACACAAAAGTCATATATTATATGATTTTATTAATATAAAATGTCCATAATAGGCAAATTCATAGAGACTGAAAACAGATTGTTGGTTGCCAGGGTTTGGGGGAAGGGAGAAAAGTAAAGCAACTGTTGCATGGTATGGGTTTCTTTTGGGGATGCTCAGAATGTCCTGGAATTATATAGTGGTGGTGGTCATACAATATCATGAATGTACTAAAAGCCACTGAATTGTACACTTTAATATGGTTAAATATATAATTTTATGTTGTGTGAATATTACATCAATAAAAATGGAAAGATTCAGATAATCCTTATTGTCTTACAGTCAAAATAGTAGACTTTCTGGGAAACTTTACAAAATACAGAGAAAGTAAATCATCAGCCCAGAGGTATGTCAATAATCTGGGGAAGAGTTTGGCAATCTACATTTTACAGGCCAAATCTAGCCATGGCCTGTTTTATAAGGCTTATTAGCTCAGAATTGTTTTTATATTTTTAAAGGTGATCAAGAGTGACAATAACAAAAACAATATGTGACATAACTTTTGTGGGCCACAAACCAAAAATATTTCCTATCTGGCTATTTATTTTAAAAAAAAAAGATTGTTGACCCTGATCTATGGTGATGATAAATTATAATCCCTTACATTTATAATATGCATTTTAGTTTACAAAGCACATCCATTTTCTCTCAGCTAACTTTCAAAACAACTTTGTGTGGTAGATGATATGTTATTCCTTAAAAATGATTATTGTTCATGCTATTACAGTTATCTCAATTTTCCCCCTTCACAACCCTCCTCTCTTATATCTGTCAATTTGTTCCATGATTCTATGCCTCTGGTTCTGTTTTGCTAATTTGTTTATTTTGTCCATTAGATTTCACTTATAAGTGAGATCATATGGTATTTGCCCTTCACTGACTGGCTTATCTCCCTTACCATAATGTTCTCCAGCTCCATCCATGCTGTCAGAAAAGGTAGGAATCCCTTCTTTTTTACTGCTGCATAGTATTCTATTATGTAAATGTACCACAGTTTTTTTATCCACTCATCTACTGATGGGCCCTTAGGCTGTTTCCAAATCTTGGCTATTGGAAATAGCTCTGCTATGAACATAGAGGTGCATGAATATTTTTGAACTTGTGTTTCTAGATTCTTAAGGCACCATCTTATACCATATAACAGAGTAAACAAAAAATGGATAAATGAGTCATGATACCATAAAAATCCTAGAAGAAAACATAGACAGTAAAATTCCAGATATCTCACATAGTGATATTTTTGCTGATATATCTCCTAGGGCAAGGGACATAAAGGAAAAAATAAATAAGTGGGACTACAACAAATTAAAAAAATCTGCACAGCAAAAGAAACTATCATCAAAATGAAAAGGGACCTGGCTGTATGGGAGAACATATTTACTAATGATACATTGGACAAGACTTTAATCTCCAACATATATAAAGAACTTATACAGCTCAACACCAGAAACACAAACAATCCAATTCAAAATTGTCAAAGGACCTGAATAGACACTTCTCCAAGGAAGACATACAGATGGCCCATAGACATGTGAAAAATGCTGAACATCACTAATCATCAGGCAATTTACTCCTTTTGACAGAGCAGGTAAACTGAGGCTTGGAGAGGTTAAGCTACTTTTTTCCTTGCTCTGTCACTTCATAGAACTCAGATGGTCTGCATGTAATTCAGGGTTATACCCCTATACCCCACTGCCTCTCTGAACACTTCTAAGAATAGCTAAAGGCTCTGAAAATACGATCTGAGTCAGACTTGACAATCAACCCAAGGTTGAGAAAAAGGTCAAGAGAGCTATGACAGACTTTTTTAGTATCTCTCTCAGCTTTATATGTCCTCTGGCAATGGTCACATATTTTCCTAAATTAAATGCCACCCTATTTAAGGAATCAGGAACTGTCAAGCCAAAATCTTTTAATTGTCATAGAATTGGACAGTTTGCTATATTTCAAACATATTAGGTCAAACAATGTAATAAAAATTGACTCTTTTGTGATATGTCCCTTTATAGGATCTATGACATTCACTCTTTACTCTTATATTCTGCATCCAACTTGAAGCTTCAGCTGTCTTCTGGACCACATATCCAGAAGCTATTCTGGACCAGTTGCTATTCTGTATTTCTGCCAATACCAGGTGTAATATTTCTGTAGTCTAAAGGAGCTCTGCAATATGTTGGGAAGAAGGGGTGGGCTGCAATTGATATGAATATTTTTAATATGCCCTTCTCACCTGAGTGGCCAATCAGCAGTTTCAAAAATGGACTCCCCACCTTGAGGTCACTGTTTTCTCCCTGCACCTTTCATTCCACATGTCCCTGGCTTAGTACAATTTCATGCATGCTCACATGTGATCTGTAATCTCCAGTCAATTTTGGATGGTAGTCTCATATGGAGGGGAAAGGAGCACTGCATACACTGTTGATTCAGGTGTTCATGGGCTATGAAATAAAGGGCTGTCCCTACTCAAGTCACTGTAATAAAATTGTGGGGATTTATAATTATACAACTTCATACAAATCAGTTAATTAATCATTCCTTCCCATACACTTCCATTAAATTTCTCTCACTAGGTAGGCCCTTTTATTCACAGCATGTAGCTCCTCCATTTAATTTTCTTCCTGCCCTCATGTTGGGGCTCTTTTTCACTGAGGGACCAACATAACCTCTCCCAAGGCACTAATTTTTAAAATTTCTGGCCCTTTTCTTCTTTGGGACTTCCGGATAGATGCAACATTTCTGGTTGAGGTCTTTGTGTTTTGAGTCTACATGGTCAAACTCCAAAAATATTTTAAAAGTAATCTCCCATCTGACATTTCAAATATATCCATGGCCTGGATGCTACCTTAATTTTTGCATACTCATTAGGAGAAGGAATTTTAAACCCTTTCCTCACTTTTAATGCTTGTCCTTGATCCCCTTGCCTGTAACATCCTGCATTCTAAATATCCTTTGGGGACAAAAAAGATATCAGTAGCCCCATTCTACTACCCGAGCAGCCCCAATGCCTTGGAGTTTTTGTTTTTGTTTTACTTTCTCATGCAAAACCTTGCCTTATCAGCATTACTAGTACATCTGGCTGTCCATGACCTTTAATTCCTGGTAGTTTGCAACATCCATCTATACCTCCTCCTTGTTGTCTTCTAAATCTCCCTTCGCTCTCTGGGCTCATCCTTTCAGGTGTACAATTTGTCTAAGAAATGAGTCTTAAGTTTGCCATTCTTATCCAATGCTCCTGCCTCTCTAGGGGGAGGAGTTTGGATTGAAATGGTCTCCATATTTCTGTCTTCTCAAAATTCTTACCTAGTTTATGATGTTCTGTCTTGCTCAGGCTTAAGGAGAAAACAGTCTTCTTGGTTCACTCTAAACAAAAAGCCTAACTTCTGACAAAGTACTCCAATGGGTTTCTGTTTCCCTACCTCTCCTAAGTTGTATTTAAGGGAAGTTCCACATACACAACCACACAGAGCACACAAGTTATGTGATGGTGGAACTATAACTGCATCTATAGTACTCAAAATCCTATAGCTGGCAGAGAGGAGCTAAGAATGAGACCAAGAGGATATGTGGTTTTCTGCAGTGATTTATCAGGAGAGAAAGTAGATGCTCTGTGGACAGCTTCCTACTTAGCCCCTTTCTCTCCTAAATGCTAAACCTTAGGGAGTTCAAGTGGGGTTTTCAGAACAGATTATTGAGCACTAGAAGTGAACTGAAAGATATTTATATTTTAATGATAAAATAAGCCAGCGAACTAAAGAATTTTCTCCCCATCCTATTCTAGGTTATTTGTTGATTAAGTATCCAGCTAGAGAGGATTTCACATTCTTTAGTTTAAAAGACTTCTTAAAGGACAGAGGTTTCTATCCTCTGCCCCAACCATATGCAATATTGATGCCTTTCAAATAAATTTCTGGAGGATATACAGGAGCCTTACATTTTTTAAAACAAATTCCCCCTGTAGGTGTTTTTTTCTTTTTTGGCTTTTTCCTGCAAAGTATGGCTACATAAAAGTAAATTAGTTTTCTAAAGATTCATTGTTAGACAAGAGAAATTTTGATCTGCTTTTGTTTTTGCTGTTTCTGCCCTTTTTTTATTGCTGTTCTGTTACAGTTGTCTCCATTTTTCCCTGTTGCTCTCCTCTGCCCCACCCACCCCTCACTCCCACAGTCAATCCCCACACTGTTATCCATGTCCACGGGTCATTTATACTTGTTCCTTGCTAGACGCTTGCCCTTCTTTGTGCCCTTATCCTCCTCCCCTCTGGTCACTGTCAGACTGTTCCTTGTTTCCAAGCCTCTGGTTCTATTTCGCTCACTTGTTTGTTTTGTTCATTAGATTCCTCTTATAGGTGAGTTTATATGGTATTTGTCTTTAACTTCCTGGTTTATTTCATTCAGTATAATAGTCTCCAGTTCCATCCACATTGTTGCGAAAGATAGGATTTCCTTCTTTTTTTCTGCTGCATAGCATTCCATTGTGTAAATGTACCACAGTGTTTTGATCTACCCATTTACTAATGGGCACTTAGGCTGTTTCCTGCACTTGGCTATTGTAAATAACTCTGCTATGAACATTGGGGTACATAGTTTCTTTTGAATCGGTATTTCAGGATTCTTAGGGTATAATCTTAGCAGTGGAGTCATTGGATCATAAGGCAGTTCCATTTTATTTATTTATTATTGTTGTTCATGTACAGTTGTCTCCATTTTAACCCCACCATGCCACCCCTAACCCACCCATGCCTGTCTCCCACCCTTGAACTTACCCCCTTTGGCTTTGTCCCTGTGTCCTTTACACATGCTCCTTGATGGCCCATTATTCCACTCCCCCCTCCTTTCTGCTGTCAGTTTGTTCCTTATTTCAATGTATTTGGTTATATTTTGCTTGCTTTTTTTGTTTTATTGATCAGGAAATTTCATTTTTAGTTTTTTTAGGAAATTCCATACTGTTTACCACAATGGCTGCTCCAGTCTGCATTCCCACCAACAGCGCACCAGGGTTCCCTTTTCTCCATAACATCACCAGCACTTGTTGTTTGTTGATTTGTTAATGATGTTTATTCTAACTGGTGTGAGGTGATATCTTATTACAGTTTTAATTTGCATCTCTGATGCTAATGATGCTGAACATCTTTTCATATGCCTATGAGTCCTCTCTATGCCCTTATTGCAGAAGTCTCTTTGTGTCCTTTGCTCATTTTTTAATTGGATTGTTTGTCTTCCTGGTGTTGAGTTCTGTGAGCTTTTTATATGTTTTGGAGATCAAACCCTAGTCTGAGGTATCATTGGCAAATATGTTTCCACATAAAGTTGGGTTCCTTTTCATTTTGGTGATGTTTTCTTTACCCATGTAGAAGCTTTTAATTTAATGTAGTCCCATTTGTTTATTCTTTCCTTTATTTCTGTTGCCCTAGAGGGTATATCAGTGAAAATATTGCTACATGGGATATATATAAACTTACTGCCTATGTTTTCCACTAGGACTTTTATGGTATTATGCCTTATATTTAAGTCTTTTATTCATTTTCCATTCATTCTGGTGTATAGTATAGTTGGTGGTCTAGTATCATTTTTTTTTGCATGTACCATTCCAGTTCTTTCAAGACCATTTGTTCAGGAGGCTATTTTCACTCTATTTTATATTCCTGTCCCCTTTGTTGAATATTAGTTGATCATAGAGACATGGGTTTATTTCTGGGCTCTTTATTCTGATCCATTGATCTATGGGTCTGTTCTTATGCCAGTACCAGAATGATTTGATTACAGTGGCCTTGTAATGTAGTTTAATATCAGGTATTGTGATCCCTCCTACTTTTTTCTCTCTCAAAATTGCCGCAGCTAATTGTGGTCACTTTTGTTTCCATATAAATTTTTGAAACATTTGTTCTAAATCTGTGAAATATGTCATTAGTATTTTAATAATGATCACGTTGAATCTGTGGATTGCTTTGGGTAGTATGGATATTTTAGTGATGTGAATTTTTCCAATCCATGAACACCATATATGCTTTGATTTATTTGTAGCCTCCTTAATTTTTTTCTTCAGAGTTCTGTAATTTTCCAACTACAGTTTTTTTTACCTCTTTGGTACAGTTTCTTCCTGAGTACTTTATTTCTCTTGATGCTCTAGTAAATGGGACTTTTTCTTGGTTTTTGTTTCTGATATTTCATTGTTTATGTACAAAAATGCCTTGGGTTTCTGAATATTGTCTTTGTATTCTGTTATTTTGCCAAGTTCATGTATTAGGTTGATGAGTGTTCTGGTGGAGCCTATAGGATTTTTTTATGTGCACTATCATGTCATCTGCAAATAATGACAGTTTTTCTTCCTCCTTTCCAATTTAAATGCCTTTTATTTCTTTTTCTTGTCTGACTGCTGTGGCTAGAACTTTCAATACTATGTTGAATAGAAATGGTGAAAGCAGATACCCTGTCTTCTTCCTGCTCTTAGGGTGAAAGATTTTAGGTTTTGTTCATTGAGTATGGTGTTGGCTGTAGGTTTCTCATATATGGGCTTTGTTATGTTGAGGTATGCTTCCTCTGTTTCCACTTTGCTGAATGTTTTTATCATAAATGAGTGCTGTACTTTATGAAATGCTTTTTCTGCATCTATGGATATGATCAAGTGATTTCAACTTTCATTTTATGTGGTGTATTATGTTTATTGATTTGTGGACATTATACCATCCTTGCATCCATGTGATGAATCCCACTTAATCATTGTGTATGTGCTTTTTAATGTATTTCTGGATCTGGGTTGCCAGTATTTTGTTGAGGATTTTACCATCTATGTTCAACAGTGATATTGGCCTGAAGTTTTCTTTCTTTGTTGTGTCTGCCTGGTTTGGGAATAAAGATAATACTGGATACATAAAAAGAGTTTGGGAGTCTTTCCTCTTCTTGAAATTTTTGGAATAGTTTGAGAGAGATAGGATTTAGCTCTTCCCTAAATGTTTGATCAAATTCACTTGTGAAGCCATCCAGTCTAGAACTTTTATGTACTAGGAATTTTTTTATTATTGCATCAATTTTACTAGTTGTTATTAGTCTATTCAGACTTTCTACTCCATCTTGATTCAGTTTTTGAAGATAATATATTCTAGAAATGTGTCCATTTCACCCAGATTGTCAAATTTCTTAGTATATTGTTGTTTATAGTAATTTATTATGATCTTTTGCATTTCTGTGGCATCACTTGTAATTTCTCCTCTTTCTTTTATGATTTTATTTATTTGGGTCCTCTCTCTTTTTTTCTTGATGAGTCTTGTTAGAGGCATGTCAATTTTGTTTATCTTTTCTGATAACTAGCCCCTGGATTTATTGTGTTCTTAGTCTCTATGCCATTTAGTTCTGCTCTGATCTTGATTATTTCCTTTCTTTTTCCCAATGTTGGGCTTTTTTTGTTGTTGCTCCTCTAGTTATTGTAGATGGAGGTTTAGGTTGTTTATTGGAGATTTTTCTATCATTCTTAGGTAGGCCCTATCGCTATGAACTTCCCTCTCAAGACTGCCTTAATGTGTCACATAGATTTTGGGTCGTTGTATGTTCAATTTCACTTGTTCCCAGCGTCTTTCTGATTTCTTCCTTGATCTCATTGTTAATCCATTCATTATTTGATAGCATGTTATTCAGTTTCCATGCATTTGAATGCTTTTGTGTTTTTTCCTTGAGGTTGTCTTCTAGCTTCAATCCATTATGAACTCAGAAGCCATTATAGTCTGTCTGATATAAGATGCTTGATATGATTTCAATTTTCTTGAATTTGTTGAGGCTTGTTTTGTGTCCTACCATGAGGTGTATCTTTGAAAATGTTCCATGTGCATTTGAAAAATATGTAAATTTTGCTTCTTGGATATTAAAAGTTCTCTCTCTATATGTATGTGTGTGTGTGTGTGCTATATAGGTGTGTGTGTGTGTATTAAGGTCATTGATTGAGAGTGTTGTTCAATGCCACAATATCCTTGTTGATTCTTTGCATGGAAGACCTATCTATTGTTGACAGTGTGCTGTTAAAATCCACTACTGTGAGTGTGTTGCTGTTGATGTCTCTCTTGAAGTCCTCCAAGATTTTCCATATATGTTTGTGTGCTCCTATATAGGTGCATATATGTTTGCATAGTTATATCTTCTTGATGGATTATTCCTTCAAGTTATGTAATATCCTTCTGTGTCCCTTTTTATGACTTTTGTTTTAAAGTCTATTTTGTTTGATATAAGTTTTGCTATGCCTGTTTTTTTATATATCCTTTTGCTTGTAATATTTTTTCCAACCCTTCATTTTCAGTCTGTGTGACATTCTGTGTGACAATCAGATATTTTTTGGTCTGATGTGAGTTTCTTGTAGACAGCATATACATAGGTCATGTTTTCTTATCCATTCAGCTACTCTATGCCTTTTTATTGGAGCATTTAATGCATTTAAATTTAAGGTTATTATCTATAGGTATTTATTTTTTGCCATTTCTCCCTTTGTACCTATGTTCCTCTGTCTCTTTGTTTTTCTTTATCTTCTTAAAGCAGTCCCCTTAGCATGTCTTGCAATGCTGGTTTGGTGGAGGTGTATTCTTTTTAGGGATGGAGGTGGTTCAAGAAAGCAGTCTTAGAGGAAGTGATATGTGAACGGTATCTTGAAGAATAGATGAGTCTTTTGGGAAATGAGGACAGGAAGGAAGTAAGTACATTATAGCATGTGTGGAATGAGAAAGAGTATTGGTTATTCTGGAGATGGGAAGAAGGCAGAAATCTGTTAAGTTTAAAGAAAGTCTAATCTCAACAAGAGATGGGCAGCTCTATCATGCTTCCTGTATACACTTTACCCCCTTCCACAAGAAGCAAATAAAGTTGCCACCTGAGAATTAAACTAGTAAAATTCATCTGCAAGACAGCTGGAAATCAATCAGGAAATTATCTGTAAATGTGTGATTGGAAACAGGGAATCCTTAAAACTCTGCTCAAGGTGATCTAAGACAAATCTGAAGGAGCCAGAACTGGAACGCAGTTGTAATTTTGTAAGAGGAAGCCAAATTAATTGTATTATACATTGCTTGAAGTGAATAGAAAGTACAATAGTTGGTCAGATAGAATCAAAGAAATTATCACTACCAGCCAATGCTATCCAAGAGAATGATGTTGGCCAAGTTAATCCAACATTATGGGTTCCTTGGCAAAGTTGTCTCTATAATTGATAAGAGTACTTCAAGTCATCTAATCTGGAAGAATATCCCTGTGATAACTATATCCCCTTGTTCTGATTTTATGCTCATCAAGCAATTTTTTGATAATTTATTTGGCTTCCTAAACAACTTGCTTACAGTGAAATAGTGCACTGACCTGCTTACTCAAGCATTTTGAGCTGTTTAACAATTATATTTTTCATTGTAAATTAATAAATTGGCATACCAGTATATTCAAAATGCATATATATAAATTTATACATATATAATTATTAAAATTAAATATATTCATATATAATTATATTTTAGGTGTATAACCCTGGTAGTAATAAATGAACTATAAATAAGAGAAATGTTATCTTTTTTTGCTTGTCAAATTGGCAAAGGCTTATATTATCCAGTTTTGAAAACTATGTAGTGATGGGGATATACTCTCATTCACTGAAGGTGAGATTGTAAATTTGCAATTTACAATTTTTGCAATATATAGGAAGCATTTTTTGTAATATGTATCAAGAGACTTAACAATTTTTATGTTTTTAGACTAATTCCTGGTAAAATATAAGACTATTGATCTCAGTGTCATTTATCACATGAAATGCCCAATGATAAGGGAATGCTTTAAAAATTATGATATAGTCAAATAATAAAAAATAGAAAGCCACAAAACCATATTTTCAAATTTTCAAAATGCTCATGATATAGTATGAAGTTAAAAGGCGTAATCCAAAACTGTACATACAGTATAATTCCAACAATTTTTTCCAATGAGAGATGATATAGACTGTAAGACATTGGTTTAGTCATCATCTGGGGGGAAGGAAACAATACTTTAATATATCCAAATTCTTTTTTGTTGACAATAACATACATGTATCTGTAGAATTATATATTATATAACACTTTCTTCTTCAATAATACCAGCAAAGTAGAGTCTAAACTTTCTTCACATTTCAGAGTGTAAAGATTTTCTTGGAGTTATGTTTGGCCATTTGCAGTGATGCAGCATGTTGTGGTGATGTGTGGCTGCTTTTCATCTTTTCATAACCCTAGCTTGTGATGATGTGACAAGATCATATCAGAGCATGTAGAGTTTTTCCACTTTTCCTGTTTAGTTAAACTCATAGTTTCTTTATTTCTTTTTTTTTTTTCAGTTCAATTATATTAGCTGGAAATCAATTAGTTTCTCTTGAAAGCTACTCAAAAGCTTTTAACAGATAGATATTCAATGCCTGAATAATAATCCTTCACAATGCATGAAATGGTCATACCAATCTTTCCTAGTTTTGAAAATTACATGATCTATTCCAAGAAATTTGGCCATTTTTATTGCCTTTAATTGCATTGTCTGAAGTATGACAGGCAATCTTCTGCAGACACAAAAATTTTTCATTTCAATGGTGCATCATAGTGTAATTTTTAGAAGACATTTTAAGTGACAATTAGGAAGAAATCCAAATTTCAGTTAAAAATTTAACCATGAGTGGTACTACCAATGCAAATACCTCAATTGAAGTGGCAATCAGATGAACAAATATCCTCTATGCCCAGCTAAGTCTGCACATACATAAGCAATGACAACAATATCACAGTGGATTCTGCTGCCTGACTATATGCAAGTCATTTTTGACATCCATTATAAGATGCATCTTGACTTCAGAAATGAAGAATATGTGTCTTAGAGTACAGGAGATATGGTATGAAATATGTACACATTGTGCAAACAAACATGCACAAGATAAAGGCAAAAAGGAAATACAACAAAATGCTTACAGCAGTTCTCTCTGGGTGGTAAAACTGCAGTTTGTGTGTATTTTTGCTTATCTTCATTTTTTTAAATGTTTGAAATAAGCTTGTATTACTGTTAAATTGTGAAAAATCATAACTGTTAAAAAGGACTGCTTTTTGTATTTTGAAGATTGTCATTCCCTATTGGGAGATAAAAGTTTGGAACAGAGAAATACAAATTTGAACATGAATCAGATGGCTACTTGAAAGACTCTAGTAATCCTTGGATCTTCCTGGCCCAACAGAACAAATAAACAAGTATCCTCAGGTCAGAGATGACTTAACAATGAAAAAACAAATCAGAAACTTTGAAACTACAGTTGTCATTTCAGTACCTTTTCTAATATGTCACACAATTGTAACAAGGCACTTATCTCTCATACTTGTTTTCTTACTTGTAAATGAAGAGAATATGTCTACTCATCCAATTCATGGTAATGGTAAGAATAGGGTTAAAACATAAGCAAAACATAGTCTTGCTTGCATTCCCATAAGCAAAGCATATATAGATCAACTATCTATATGTTAGCTGGTGACTATGTTGGGACTGATGCCTGAGAACTGTTTGTGTCTTTGGAGCCCATTTCTTAGGAGGAACTCACCAGAAAATTTCCCCAGAGTGTGTGTGGGGGGATGTGTGTGTGTGTGTGTGTGTGTGTGTGTGTGTGTGTGTGTGATCATGCATGTTCATGCCTATGTACACACATACCTTGGGAAATGCAGGATTAGGAGTGGTGGAGAAGGACATGAGAGGAGATCCATGGGACTGACAGTTCGCACACAGTTCTGTTTCTGGGGCTTGGGGAAAATGCCAGAACTTGTGTAATTTCTGTCACTGGGCACAGGCAAATGATTTCTATAATTTCAGAAAATGAATGCGATCCCAGTTCCCCCACTACCTGTTGATGAGAAGGGCCTGAGAAATTTGCTTCAGCTTACAAACTCCTGTTAAATCTTACTCTCAGGCTTGACTCCTAAAGCAAAGTGGGGTGACAGGAAGATGGGGCTATCAATGAAGAGTTCTGGCTATAGGCAGAAGATCTGCACTGTGATGTGATGAAAAGTAGCAGAGCTCACAGCACTTCATTCAATGCGGCCCTCAGGAAATATGCACTCAAGGGTTGCAATATCTTAGTTCATTTAATCTCTCCAACAGTCCATGGTTGTGCACAGTGAAGTTTGGAGGAACCTTGACCACTTAGTTCATGTGTAGCACAGTATAAACTCTCAAAAACCAATACCTGCTATTAGTCTCATTAGCATCATCATTATTTAACACCACAGAAAGGGCTTGTGATCAATACTCAATCCAGGCATTGTTTCCACCATCACCTCACCCCAAACTACACTGTCCTACCCTGGGAGCTTAGATCACTCCTTTGAGACAAAGCAGTGAAGATGCAGACGTTTTCTGGTAGATGATCTGTCTCAAGCCTTTATCATCTATCAACAACTTTTGCAATGGGTAACTGAGGTGGTGGCCCAGAGAACTACGTTACTCAAAAAGAAAGGGCCAGAAATTAGGTGGCTGGGTCTCTCATGGTTGTCTCTGACAAGCCAGCCTACAGTATTGGTAAGCAGAGCAGTGGAGGGGACCGAGGCAAGATTTTACCCCAGGCTGGTTTGCTGACTAGGTCTGTATGGATCAAGATAGGGAAGAGAGAAAAATGGCAGAGGCCAGGAGGAGCCTCATACCTCAGTCTCAAATCCAAGAAGACCCCAGATTTTGATAGGGTGTGTTTGAACCAGATTGGTTGAAGGTATATGTCCTCTCCTTTCCTGGGCTTTCAAGCATCAGGATGAGAGGCCTAAGGCAGGGTGCGTGTATGACTGGATGGGAAGAAAGGCTTGTACTGCCTAACAAAAAGTGGAACACTGCTTTGGATACAATAATTGATTGCTTTCTTGCTGCAAAATCAAAATGGCTTTTGATGTTCAACCATTCATTGACGTAACTGGAATAATAACACAATTCATTTTAGCTTCAGCCCTGCAAATGGATGGCTTTAACAATGGCTAATTTGTGATGATGGATATGCCATTTGGGTGTGACATAAGTGCTGAATAAGAAGGGCATGGAAGAGACAGAGGGAGGAAAGGATGAGCTATACAAAATTAGCCATGTTTCCTAACTTCTGAGGCTACAAGCCATTCAATTGTACTGCACAGTATTGATTGAATAAGCATTTACTCCCTACCTAGCATTGGGGTGAGGAGATCTATGACTAGAGTGACCATATGTCCTCGTTACCCTAGAACAGTCAAGGTTTATGCTGGGACCCAGTGCAATTATTAATAGCCACCCCACCACTCTCAAAAATGTCTTGGTTTGAGTAATAAATTATATTATCATTCTATGTGACTCCCTCTCTGCTTTTCATGAGCATACAGCTTTTCTGGGAAGACAGGCCTTTTTTATGCACATGGAGCAATTATAGCTTGCCAGGAGACAATACGTAACCAACAGATGAAACAAATGAGTGTGAGCACCCAAATTGATACCTACAAGTTTGAAATTGGTGATGGCTATGGATTTCAATACATTGAAGAAGACATTCACATGCATGGAAATGATAAACTCCAATACACCATCTCACTTGATCATCACGGAAAACTTCATGTGAATCCTGTCTCATAGATGAGGAACTAGAGGCCCAGAGGAAAGAGTTGATTGTTCAAGTTCACAGAGCTAGTAAGTGATGGAGTCAGAGTTTGAATTCAGGACTATTTTAACTTAAAAGTCAACTATGTTTCTTCTTCAGAATAAACAGAACAGACAGGAGGGCTGACTAGAGGAATCAAGGAAGCCCATAAAGGAAGTGTACTGTTATAAAGGATTGAATTCACAGGCGAAAGGGAATAGAGTAAAAAGTGAAGATGAAAGGCTGAGAAAAAGAGATGAAAGAAATTTAGGTGACGTGCAATAAATTGAGGTAGATTTGCAATGGTGAGTTTTGTGCTAGGTTTAAAATTACTGATGAATACAGATTAACAGAAATAAAAGAAAGGGCTTTCACATGCTTGGGAATGATAAACTCCAAAATCAGGGTGTTATTTCTTGAGGGGAAATGAATGGAATGGGGGTAAATAGGGGGTTACAAATTATATTGGAAAAGTTTTATTTTTTAAAGCACAGTGGTGAATAAATGTGTGTTCACTATACTATTGTATATATTTTGTATATGAATATTATGTGATAAAATATTTTAATAAGAGAGATATTGGTTATTCCAGCTGATGGAAATGTATTAAGCAGGACACAGAAGCAAGGACAGTAAATGTCCATTCTGGTGGTGTTTTAACCAGAAGCCTTATGTCTTGGTCAAGCATGCATAATCCTCTTAGCAGAGTGAACATAGACATACAAGCACAGGAAGCACATAGAGTCCCAAAGAAGATGAACCCAAAGAAGCCTGCACCAAGGCACATCATAATTAAAATGCCTAAGGTTAAATACAAGGAGAGAATCTTAAAAGAAGCAAAGGAAAAGCAGTTAGTAAATTACAAGAGAGTTCCCATAAGACTGTCAGCTGATCTTTCAACAGAAACTTTGTAGGCCATAAGGGATTGGCGAGAAATACAGAGTGATGTAATGCAAGGAACTACAATCAAGATTACTCTACCCAGTAAAGCTCTCATTCAGAATTAAAGGACAGATTCAGAGCTTCCCAGACAAGAAAAAGCTAAAAGAGTTCATCACTGCCAAACCAATATTATGTGAAATGTTTAAGGGTCTTCTTTAAAACAAGAATAAAAAAGATAAAACATATGAATAATAAATGGCAATAAATACATGTATATGAATATTGAATATAAAAAAACAAAGTAAACAAGCAGAAAAGAAACACTCATAGAAACAGAAAACATTTTTATAGTTGCTAGATGGAAGGCTTTGAGGGGATGAGTGCAAAAGCTGAAGGAATTAGGAAGTACAAATTAGTAGTTAAAGAACAGTCATGGGATCCTTTCACTATAATTCCAGCATTGGGATTGCTGGATTGAAAGGCAATTCCATCTTTAGATTTTATTTTTTAATTTTTTTCCCATCCCATCTTTCCATTATTTCTTTTTTTTAATTGTTTTTCAGTACAGTTTTCTGTCTTTTACTCCCATCCCAGGCCACCCCCCAGTGCTCCCCACCTCCCTCCCCTTTCCACCCCCCTTAGTTTTTGTCCATGTGTCCTTTATACTTGTTCCTATAATCCCCTCCCTTTTCCCCTGAAATTCCCTCCCCTCTCCCCTCTGGATACTGTCATCCCTTTTCTATTTCAATGTCTTTGGCTATATTTTGCTTGCTTGTTTGTTTAGTTGCTTAAGTACCTGTTAAAGGTGAGATCATATGGTACTTGTCCTTTACTGCCTGGCTTATTTCACTTAGCATAATGCTTTCCAGTTCCATCCATGCTGTTGCATAGGGTAGGATTTTAAAAAGAAATCCCATACTGTTTTCCACAGTGGCTTCACCAGTCTTCATTCCCAGCAGCTGTGCACTAGGTTTCCTCTTTCTCCACATCCTCACCAGCACTTGTTGTTTGTTGATTTACTGATGATAGCCATTGTGGAAGGTGTGAAGTGGTACCTCATTGTGGTTTTAATTTGCATTTATTTGATGGCTAGTGATGTTGAGCATTTTTTCATTTGTCTGTGGGCCTTCTGTATATCTTGTTTAGAGAAGTGGCTGTTCAGGTCCTTTGCCCAGTTTTTTTCAGTATATTTTATTTATTATGCTATTACAGTTGTCCTACTTTCTCTCCCCATTATCCCCCTCTGCTTTGCACCCTCCCCCACCTCCAGCATTCCCCACCCTTAGTTTGTGTCCATAAATTGCACATATAGGTTCTTTGGTTTTTCCATTTCCTATACTATTGTTAAACTCCCTCTGTCTATTTTATGCATACAAATTATGCTTCTTATTCCCTGTAATTCCCCCCCATTCTACACCTCCCACTACCCACTGATAACCATCTATGTGATCTCCATTTCTATGATTCTATTCCTATTCTAGTTGTTTTTTTTATGTTCAATTGTTGATAGTTGTGAGTTTGTCATAATTTTACTGTTCATACTTTTTCTTCAGGGCTATATTCTTATTTTTTAATACAAATTTTAAAAATTATTTTATTGTTGTTCAATTACAGTGGTCTGCATTTACTGCCCCCCAATCCCCACAGCCATCCCCACTTCACTCCCCTGCTTCCACCTACCTTGGTTTTGTCCATGTGTTCCTTATAGTTGTTCCTGAAAATCCTTCCTCCTTTCCCCCATTATTGCCTCCCACCTCACTCTGGTTACTATCAGATTGTTCTTAATTTCAATGTTTCTGGTTATAGCTTGTTTGCTTGTTTGTTTTGTTGATTATGCTCCACCTAAAGGTGAGATCATATGGTATTTGTCTTTCACTGCCTCCATTATTTCACTTACCATAATGTTCCCCAGTTCATCGATGCTGTCACAAAGTGTAGGAGCTCCTCGTTTCTGCTGTGTAGTATTCCACTGTGTAAATGTACCATTGTTGTTTGATCCATTCATTTATTGATGGGCACTTAGGTTGCTTCCAGTACTTGGCTATTGAGAATTCTGCTGCTATAAACATTGGGGTGCATAGGTTCTTTTGGAATGGTGTTTCAGGGTTCTTAGGATATAATCCCAGCAGTAGAAATGCTAGGACAATGGCAGTTCTATTTTCAGTTTTCTAAGGAAATTTCATACAGTTTCCAACAGTGGCTGCACCAGTCTGCATTCCCACCAACAGTGTACTAGGTTCCATTTTCTCCACAACATCTCCAACACTAGTTGTTTCTTGATTTGTTTATGATGGCCATTCTCACTGGTGTGAAGTGGTAGCTCGTTGTGGTATTATTTTGCATCTCTATGATGGCTAGTGATACTCAGCATCTTTTCTTATGTCCCTGGACCCTCTGTATGTCCTCCTTGGAGAAGTGTCTGTTCAAGTCCTTTGCCCATTTTTTAATTGTTTTCTTTGTCTTCCTCGAGTGGAGTTGTGTGAGTTCTTTATATATTTTGGAGATCAAACCTTTGTCTGAGGTATCATTGGCAAATATGTTTTCCCATATAGTTGGTTCTCTTTTTCATTCTGATGCTACTTTCTTTAGGCATGCAGAAGCTTTTTACTTGATAAGGTCCAAATTGTTTATTATTTCCTTTATGTCCCTTGCTTTAAGGGACATATCAGTGAAGATGTTGCTGTGTGCAATGTCTGAGATTTTCCTACCTATGTTTTACTCTAGGACTTTCATGGTGTTACAACTTATATTTAACTCTTTTATCCACCTAGAATTTACTTTTGCATAGGGATTAAGTTAGATCAAGTTCCATTTTTTTTGCATGTAGCTGTCCAGTTCTCCCAACACCACTTGTTGAAGAGGCTATTTTTACTCCATTTTATGATTCTTCTCCTTTTGTTAAATATTAATTGACCATAGAGCCTTGGATTTATTTCTGAGCTCTCTGTTCATTTCCATTGGTCTATGTGTCTGTTCTTATGTCAGCATTAAGGTGTTTTGATTACAGTGGCCTTGTAAATACAGTTTGATATGAGGTATTGTGATCTCTCCTACTTTATTCTTCTTTCTCAAAATTGCTGCCACCATTTGAGGTTATTTATGGTTCCATCTACGTTTCTCAAATGTTTGTTCTATATCTGTGAAATATATCATTGGTACTTTAATAGAAATTACATTGAATTTATTAGTTGCTTTGGGTAATATGGACATTTTGATGATGTTATTTCTTCCAATTCATGAGCATGGTACATGCTTCCATTTGTATGTGTCCTCCTTAATTTCTTTCTCAGTGTTGTGTAGTTTTCTGAGTACAAGTCTTTTACCTCCTTGGTTAGGTTTACTCCTAGGCATTTTCTTTTTCTTTTTTTTAAAATATAGTTTATTGATTATGCCATTACAGTTGTCCCATTTCCCCCCCATTCATTCCCCTCCACCCTGCACACCCTCTTCCACCCACACTCCCCCTTTAGTTCATGTCCATGTGTTTTAAGTTCTTTACCTTCTACATTTCCCACATTACTCTTGCCCTCTCCTATTCTATTTTCTCCCCACCTTCTATGCTAGTTATTCTCTGTACCTTCTCCCCACCTCCTCCCACTCCCCTGTTGCTAACCTTCCACATGATCTTCATTTCTGTTGCTCCACTCCTGTTTAGGTGGCTGCTTAGTCTGCTTTTGTTTTAGATGTGGATGTTAATAACTGTGAGTTTGCAGTCCTTTCACTGTTCCTGTTTTTTTTCTTTTTCTTAGATAAGTCCCTTTAACATTTCATATAATAAGGGCTTGGTGATGAT
>PVKM010026483.1:0-19315 GCA_004027735.1 Carollia perspicillata | reverse complement strand
ATATATATATATATATATATATATATATATATATATATATATATATATATGATTAAATCTATTTGGTCTAGGGAATTGTTCAATGCCACAATATCCTTGTTGATATTTTGTTTGGAAGGTCTACCCATGTTTGATAGTGGGGTGTTAAAATCCCCTAGTATAAGTGTGTTGCTGTCTACACCTTTCTTGAAGTCCTCCAATATATAATTTTCCTTATATATTTGGGTGTTCCTGTGTTGGGTGCATATGTGTTTACAGTATTTACATCTTCTTGATGGATTCTTCCCTTGAGTATTATGAAGCGACCTTCTGGATCTCTTTTTCTGGCCTTTGTTTTGAAGTCTATTTTGTCAGATATGAGTATTGTGACCGTGTTTTTTTTTTTTTTCTGTCCATTTGCATGGAATATTTTTTCCAGTCCTTCACTTTCAGTCTGTGTAGGTCTTTTGGTCTAAGGTGGGTCTCTTGTAGGCAGCATATGTGTGGGTCATGTTTTCTTATCCATTCAGCTACCCTGTATCTTTTGATTGGGGCATTTAATCCATTTACATTTAAGGTTACTATTGATAAATACTTATTCATTGCCTTTTTAGTCCCTTTGTACCTGTGTTCCTTTCTCTCTTACTGGTTTACTTCCTCTTCTTAAAGGAGTCCCTTATGCTGGTTTGGTGGAGGTGTAGTCTTTCAGCCTTCTTTTGTCTGGAAAGCTCCTTATTTGGCCTTCCATCTTAATTGGGAGCCTTGCTGGATAGAGTAGTCTCTGTTGCAGGCCTTTGCTTTTCATTACTTGGAATATTTTTTGCCATTCCCTTCTGGCTTGTAGTGTTTCTGTTGAGAAGTCAGCTGCTAGCTTTATTGGGGCTCCCTTGTATGTTACTTCCTGTTTCTCCCTTGCTGCCTTTAAGATTCTCTCTTTATCTTTAAATTTTGCCATTTTAATTATGATGTGTCTTGGAGTGGGCCTCTTTGGGTTCCTCTTGATTTGGACCCTCTCTGCTTCCTGGACTTGTGTGGCTTTTTCTCTCATCAAATTAGTGAAACTTTCCATCATTACTTTTTCAAACAGGTTTTCTATCCCTCATTATTCTTCTCCTTCTTGTATCCCTATTATACAGACATTATTCAATTTCATGTTGTCCTGCAATTCCCTGAACCCCTCTTTATTGTTTTTCAGACCTTTTTCTTTTTCTTGCTCTTTTTGGAACTTTTTTCCTTCTTTGTCCTCCAGCTCACTGATTTAATCCTCTGCTTCTTCAAGCCTACTTTTGATTCCTTCTACTGTGTTCTTTGATACAGAAATTGTATTCTTCATTTCCTCTTGGCCCTTATTTATTGTTTCTATGTACTTTTTATGCTGATATGCTTTGCAGTAAGTTTCTGATAGTTTCCCTATAGTTTTTGATAACGCACACTGAGTTCATTGAGCTTCCTTATAACCATTGGTTTTTATGTTTGTTTGTTTGTTTGTTTAAGATTTTATTTATTTATTTTTAGACAGAGCGGAAGGGAGGGAGAAAGAGAGGGAGAGAAACATCAATGTGTGGTTGCCTCTCACATGCCCCACAACAGGGAACCTGGCCGGCAACCCAGGCATGTGCCCTGACTGGGAATTGAACCACCAACCCTTTGCTTCGCAGTCTGGTGCTCAGTTCACTGAGCTACACCAGCCAGGGCCATAACCATTGTTTTGAACCCAATATCTGATAGTTGACTTGCCTCTATTTCATTTAGCATTCTTTCTGAGAATTCCTCCTTTCCTTTTGATTGGGGTTGTTTCTTTGTCTTCCCATTGCTTGTGAGACTCTTCTTGTTTGCTTCTGTTTCTTAAATTGATTTGTTTTGACACTCTGACTTTCTGGTGGGAACTTCTATGGTTGGAGGCCTATGAGATTCAGTGGTGCAGTCTCCTTGATCACCTGAATTTGATGTTCTTGGGATGTCCTTTATGCCTTTTATGCTGATTTTCTGGGTGTCATTGGGTTTTGATTGTTGTTGGGTCATTCTTTTTGGGGTCTTTCCCTGCTGCTGGTTGACTGAGGGTCACTCTGCCCACCACGTCTTGTGTGCTGTTGTGCAGGTGCTGCCTGAATAAAGCCACAGATCAAGAAACAAACCTACACCCACAAATATAGCTGCCCCCACAACCCCACTATCAATAGCAAATGAAACATTATTAATAAGGGTGTAATGAGATTAAGACTATTTTAGGAAAGGAGAATGGATATGAGATGGCCTACTGAAATAGAAATGATTTTGAGAAGGTAGGGGGAGGAGCACTAATAAGAATTGGGAGCAATGGAAAGAGAGAAGGTAATGCTTACCACATGAATAAAAAAGGGAATGAAAAATATGGAATGGAGTATGAGAAAGGAAGCATATAACATTAGGTTTAAACAGAAATTAAAGTAATATAAAATAAAGTGAGAGAGAGAAAGAAAAAGGAAGGAAAATATTAAATAATTAATAAAAAATATAGGGGTCAAATTGGAGAGAAAGATCCACCGGAGTACTATCAACAACAAATGAGCTAAAATTAATATAGATGGTATGGGAATAAGAGGGAAAAAAGAAACAAAGAAAAGTCTAAGAGATGTTTAGAGGAATGGGAAGTGATTTTGAAATCATAAAGGGAGAGGGAAGACTAAGAGTGAGGAACAAAAACCAGACTAAGTGAGGCAAAAATTAAAATTTAAGATGTAAAGAAAAAAAAGAGAATAAAGAAAAATAAAAGGGCAACAGGACAAAGACAGAAAAAAAAAACAACAGGCTAAAACAGCAAAATTAAAATTTGAGACCAAAAAAAAAAAAAAAAAGGAGCAGCGGGGTCCAGTAAGATTTGATATTTGAAATACATAATTAGTGAAGCTCTAGAGATAACTTTGAAAAAACAATGCAACAACAACTACCCTACCCACAACCAACTAGCAAAGTTTGTTAAAGGTATAAAGAGAACATGGGTATTTTAAGAGCTGGGCAAAAGGATGTGAAATGATCCTTGACAAGAAAATTCATTTTGAATGTCTGGATGGGGGAGAAATAATAAGAATGTGGGATGGAAACAAGGTATTGCTTGAGAGAAAAGCAAATTTGAAATGAAAATATTCCAAGGAAACAAGGAGGTGAAATGGGCTAAGAGAAGGGAGGGGCAAAATATGTGAATTGAAATACACTGTAGTTTAAAATTTAGTAACTTATTGTATACAAAGTTACTGGACAAAAAATGAATGTTATAAAACTATTCAGGAAAGAAAACATTGCAAATCATGAAGACACAGTGGCTTTCTTCTCAGTAGCCTTTTGTATTTACCACTGTTTTTTCTTTCTGGATCTGCCTCTGGTGAAGGTACCATCTGACCTTGGGCAGCCTGTTTGATACTTGCAGTGATCTCCTGTCACTGGCTGTCTTCTTCAACTGTTAATTTGTTCATTCTGCACTCAGCAGTCAAGCTTAAGCCCCGTAGGGCAGGACAGAATTCCTCCTTGGGATTGGGGGTATTGTTTCCCCTCAGGCTGCTGCTGCTTGGGGGGGTAGTGGTCTGCCTGAGCAGAATGGTTGCTGAGTATGGGGATTGGCTCAGCACTGGCTTCTGGTGGCTACTCTCTCAGTTCTCTCCCCAAAGCCTCTGTCCCCAGTCTCCAAGTGTTGCTAGTCCACTCTAACCCCCTTTTGCCAGTGATCTACTGTTTTTGCCTATCTCTAGTTGTTTATCTGCTTACTAGGACTCAGCAGTCACGCTTAAGCACCAAAAGGCCACGGCTGAGTCTCTCTGTAGGTCAGGGCTGTTGTTTCCCCTCAGGCTGATGCTGTTCCAAGGGGAGTGGTCTGCCTGAGTACAAAGGCTGCTGCCTTCTGGGGGATGACTCAGTACTGGGATCCTGGGGGCTACTCTATCAGTTCTCTCCCCAAGGCTTCCATTCCCCATCTCTCCTCAGGCATCTGTAGCGAACCCTGCCCCCACCTATATCAGAGCCTCAGGTAAGTGGCTGAAAATGGAAATTTGTGTGTCAGCCCTTGCGTCTCCAGCCATCTGTCCCTGGCAGAGACCAACTGACACTTTTCACTGTTGGTTGTTATCTGTATACTTTTTGGGCTCTGGTGTCCTAGGCTGGGGATCCTAGCTTAGGGTTTAGACCCCATTCTTCTCCAGGGGATCCAACCAGCTGCTTAATTGTCCCACTGGTGCTGCCGCCTGTGGGCACCCAGCCAGCATTCTCAAGTCTCTACCGCACTCCTAACCAGACAGGTTGTTCCGAAGCTGGGCCTTCTGTGTGTCCGAAGTTATATGCTTTTCTGTGACTATTGCTCAGTTGTTTGTTCTGAGTGGTTTCTCCACAATTGAATTGTAATTCCAGATTGGTTCTGGGAGGAGGTCAGTGCGAATTCCATTCAATCCTCCACCATCTTCCCTCTGGGATATACTTTGATTTAGTTGCCACTCCTAATATTTTGCCACTTTTGCTTTGTTATTTTTTAAAATATATTTTATTGATTATACTATTATAGTTGTCTCCATTTTTCCCCATTTGCCCTACTTTGCCCAGTACCCGCTTTCCATCAAATAATCTTCCCCTTAGTTCATGTCCATGGCTGTGCATATAAGTTCTTTAGCTTCTCCATTTCCTATACTGTCCATAACCTCCCCCGTCTATTTTGTACCTACCAATCAAGCTTTTTAATTCCTGTACCTTTTCCCCTATTCTTTCCATTCCCTTTCCCAGCTAATAACTCTCCAAATGATCTCCATATCTGTGATTCTGTTCCTGTTCCGAGTGTTTCTTTACTTTGTTTTTTTTAGATTCAGTTGTTGATAGTTGTGAATTTGTTGCCATTTTAATGTTCATAGTTTTGATCGTCTTTTTCTTACCTAAGTCCCTTTAACATTTCATATAATAAGGGCTTGGTGATGATGAACTCCTTTAGCTTGACCTTATCTGGGAGTCACTTTATCTGACCTTCCATTCTAAATGATAGCTTTGATGGATAGAGCAACCTTGGATGTAGGTCCTTGCTTTTCATCACTTTGAATACGTCTTGCCTACAAAGATTTATTTGAGAAATCAGCTGACAGTCTTATGGGAACTGCTTTGTAGGTAACTGTCTCCTTTCCTCTTTCTGCCTTTAAGATTCTTTCTTTATATTTGACTCCTGGCATTTTAATTATGCTATGTCTTGGTGTGGTCCAATTTATTTGGAATGTTTTGTGTTTCCTGGACTTGTATGTCTATTTCTTTCACCAGATTAGGGAAGTTTTCCTTCATTATTTTTTCAAATAAGTTTTCTGTTTCTTGTTCTTCTTCTCCTTCTGTCATCCATATGATTTGGATGTTGGTACATTGGAAGACATACCAGAGGATCCTTATACTATCCCCAGGTATTTTTTTATTTGTTTTCTTGCTGTTCTGATTGAGTGCTTATTTCCTCCTTATGTTCCAAGTCATTGATTTGAATCCTGGCTTCCTCCCCTCCACTGATGGTTCCCTGTAAATTTTTCTTTATTTCGCTTTGTATAATCTTCATTTCTTCCTTTATATTGTTGCCATACTCAGTCAGTTCTTTGAGTATCCTGATCACCAGTATTTTGAACTCTGCATCTGATAGGTTGGCTATCTTAATTGCATTTATTTCCTTTTCTGAGGATTTTTTCTCTTCTTTCATTAGGGTCATATTTCTTTGTCTCCTCAATTTGGCAGCCTCCCTGTGTTTGCTTCTGTGTACTAGGTAGACCTGCTTTGACTCCCTGTCTTATTAGTGTGGCCTTATTAGTGTAGAAAAGGCACCTATAAATTGTGTGGGTTGGAGCCTTAGATAATTGCCAGGGTGGGGCAACCCACTTCCACTTTGTGGCTTTGTGTGAGGGGAGGGCTTGGAGAAGGGACAGTGCCATTGCCTGTTCTCTGGAGGTTTGCCCAGCACTGGCCTCATTTCCAGTCACTTCACCCACATCCCGTATGCAACTGTCGTCCTTCCAGCTATTGCCCTGGTAGTGAATCCCCGAGTTGGGTGGATTTGAATACATTCTAAGTCCATGTGGGACTTTTAAATGAAGACTCCTGATAATCTGGCAGTTTCTTTCACCACCCCAGCCCCTAGTGGTTGTTATATTCAGAAGTTATAAAAATTTATCTTCCTGGTGCTGAAACCCTGGGCTGTGTGGTCTGGCCTGGGGCTGGGATCACTCATTCCCAAGGTATTACTCCCATTTTTTACCTACCATATGTGAATGTGGGATTGTCCATCTACCACGGCCTCTTCACATCACACCACATGTCCACATCTCTCTACACATCTCCATGACTCCACCTCTCTTACCTGTCTGGATGAATGTTGTTTCTTTAAATCCTTGGTTGTCGGATTTCCACGTAGTTTGATTTTCTGATGGTTCTGGGTTTTGCGTATTGTGAGAACTAGTTGTAATTCTTTTTATGATTGTGTAAGGAGGTGAAGCATGTCTACCTATGCCTCCATCTTGACCAGAAGTCTAAATGTGCTTTTTCAGATGGACATTGGTAGCTTTTTCATTTGGCTCCTATGTTCTGTTGACATACTCTCATTGTTGTGGATTTTTTTATTACCACTTTCTTATTGTCAGTACGAGATGTTCCAGGCTCATATTGTGTTTTTCCTCTCCCAGTCCTAGAATCAGCCTTTTTGCCAAGGAACCTGGTTCCTTTAATTGAAGAATAGTATTAGAAACCAAGATCTGGGCCTTAGCTGTGCTCAGTGCTACTAGGATTTTATTGCTTCGAGGCCCTTTCAGCTGGAAATATATATATATGTACTAACCTGTGCTCACACACATGCATATAAATATTTATGTAACATCTGTATTTCTATTAACTTAAACATGAGTTCATATTGGTGTTTGATCCATCACCACATAAATTATAACCTCTTTCCCTTGCTTATCTGTACACTCACTTCAACATTGAGAAACCTGGCTCCCAGCATCTACTACCCATTTACTTGAATTACTTATTTCCAGAATACTTGTAAGGTGGTTTCAGAATTGTTGACCTGTACTCCCATGAGAAAAAAAAAAACCTTTTTCAACAATAGCACAGTGGTTATGGAGGGGTTTTTTTTGTCCTGAGTTTTAGAGATTCCACTGATTTCCAAAGTTACTTAGGTCAAGACCTTTCCCCTTACTCTCTTAAGTATATGTGTTTCATAAATGTTTAATACAGTTAGATTTTTAGTCACATTCTACATTCTATCCTGGGAGTCCCCGATCTAAATTATTTTTTAAAAATTCATATACATCAAGGTTTGCTTTTAAATTAAAATTTTTAAATATATTTTTTAGCTTTTTTTTTAAAGATTTTATTTATTTGTCTTTAGAGGGGAAGGGAAGGAGAGAAATATGAATGTATGGTTGCCTCTCGTGTGTCCCCTGCTGGGAACTGGCCTGCAACCCAGGCATGTGCCCTGACTGGGAATCGAACTGCAATCATTTGGTTCGCAGGCCCACGCTCAATCCACTGAGCTATGCCAGCCAGGGCAACTTTTAAATTAAATTTTAAAAATTGAAATAACATTGGTTAATTGCATTGCATAAGTTTCAGGTGTACACCATTATGTCTATATCTGTATACTCTATTGGGTGCTCACCAGCAAAAGTCTAGTTTCTATCCACTACCATATATTTGACCTCCTTTCCTCACTTTGCCCTCCCCCCAGCTCCATCCTCTCTGGTAAGCACCATTCTGCTCTCTGTATCTATGGGTTTGTTTTAGTTCTGTTACCTCATTTGTTATTATTTGTTTTATATTCCACACAAGTGAAATCATGGTTTCATACAACTCAACAGCAATAAAAGCAACTCAATTAAAAAATTGTGTAGAGGTCTGAATAGACATTTTTCCAAGGAAGACATATAGATGGCCAACAGGGATATAAAAAGATGCTCAACATCATTAATCATCAGAGACATGCAAATTCAAATCACAATGAGATATCACTTCACACCTGACAGAATGGCTATCATCAATAAATCAACAACAAGTACTGGTGAGGATGTGGAGAAAGGGAAACCTTTTGCACTGTTGGTGAGAATACAGATTGGTGCAGCCACTGTAGAAAACAGTATGGAGATACCTCAAAAAATAAAACATGGATCTTCCTTTTGACCCAGCAGTTCCACTTCTGGGTATATATCCAAAGAAACCTGAAAAACTATTTTGAAGGCATATATGCACCCCTATGTTTATTGCAGTGTTATTTACAATCGCCAAGATATAGAAGTATCCTAAGTGTCCATCAGTAAATGAGTGGATAAAAAGCAGCTGTGGTACATTTCCACAATAGAATGCTACTCAACTGCAAAAAAGAAGGAAATCTTACTGTTTGTGACAGCATGGATGAACCTGATGGGTATTATACTAAGTGAAATAAGCCAGTCAGAGAAAGACAAACACCATATGATTTCACTTATATGCGATTTTAAAGAATAATATAAATAAACCAAACAAAACCAGGCTCACAGATACAGAAAATTGACTGATGGTTGTGGGAGTGGAGGGGTTGGTTTAGGCGACTAGGTGTAAAAGGTGAAGGGGTTGAGAAGTACAGATTGGTAGTTACAAAATAGTTATGGGAATGTAAAGTACAGCATAGGAAATGTAGTCAGTAATATTTTAATAACTATATATGGTACCAGTGGGAACTGGAAATATCAGGGGGAACACTTGGGAAAGTATATGATTTGTCTAATCACTACTATGCTGTATACCTGAAATTAGTACAAAATAATTATGAATGTAAACTGTAATTGAAAAAAATTTAAATGTAAGAAAAGCAACGAGGAACACTGGCAAATATCAAAATCAACATTTTCAGAGCTCTGGAATTAACCAAAGTGTTGCAAAAAATCCTAACAGGATTTGTTCAAGAAAAATGGCTTAATCACAGTAACAAGAAGTGTTGTGGTATTTAAAATTTTCCTCTTTTCATCCTTCTATCCTCTGCTCCATAGTAGCCTTAAAAATCAAGAATCACGATTCCTAGAAAATTATTACCATTTAACATGCATGCCAGCTCTTTGAAAAGCACATTCTCAGGGCTTGTCCACAATTAAACAGTCTGAGAGCTCTCTCTGTGTGAACAGCCTATTCACTAAATCTTAAGGTGCAAGGCAGGAATTCCTGTAGTGCAGTGCTGAATAGAAGTGATAAAGGTGGGAATCTTATATTATTTAGATTTTGTGAGGAATGTTTCCAATTTTTCACTGCCAGGAATAATATGTCCTACAGATTTTCAGTGGATACCTTCCTAACAAATGCTTTAATTTTTCCTCATGAATATTTGCTGCGCTTTATCACATGAGTTTCCTATATCAATTATGATGATTATATAATCCTCTTCCTTTCTCATTAATACAGTGTGCTGGGTTTAGATTTATTCCCTCTCAGCTCCAAAATCACTCTGTTAGCCTGCTCTTTGAAAATAGTTATGGTTCTTTAAATTTTTTTTTTGTGGAAGTTGATACAAAAACTTAGTGTATCTTTAGAGGATGCCACAGACATTTGTTACAGAGGGAATATTTTGCTTGCTGGTTCTGGGGGTTGCTAGCACAGCCGGCTCCTGCTGGGCACCAAGATCTCCAGCACCAGGTTCTACATCTCATGTGGCTTCTCCAGAGCCCAGGTGGTACAGAGCATTGCAGCCAGCAGGACCCCGTGGCCAGCAGCTTCCCTGGAATTCATCTCAGGCAGTAACATATCTGAATGATTTTGGTGAGACACTTCTTCATGTACGTCATTCTCAAATACCTAGAGGTAGTATTTCCAGCAATTCCAAGAAAGGGAGTTGTTTTAGAGAGCCACCACAACTTTACTGCCATTTTCTGAATTGCTTGCAGGCTCCTCCAAGAAGGTCAGGATTTTTAACACTTAGCATGTAGATTATTTGACCAGGGTGCTCTATCTCTGCCCTGGAAAATATCCCTTCCTTGGGTATTCTAAGTCTAGTTGTGGTACTATTTCTGGGTGATCTTCCTCAGCTCTATAGAGACACTTCCTTGGGTGCTTTCTCACCAGTTGGGAAGCATTTTCCTTATACACAATATGTCAGCCATGTTGGGGAGGAAGCTGTCCTTGTCTATCTCAGTTCTGTGAAGAACATTTCCTTGTATAATTATCTCAGTGCTAGTGAGAGGAGTCTTCCTTGAGTGCTTGTCTCAGGACCAGGGGTGGGAGTGAGACATTCTCCTTGGTGCCTAGCTCAGCACAAGGGGGTGCATTTTCCCCAGGCACTCTATAAAAGCTGTGACGGGGGTAGATTTTTCTTGTGTTCTGCTCCTTCCTGGTGGAGACTCTTAGCTGGCACACTATCCCAGTCCTGAACTGTTCTTTGATTCTCTAAGACTAAGCACAAACTCTCCCTTCGGAGCCCTGCGTCAGCAACTGGTGAGGTGAGCCTTTGTTTGCTTCTCATAGGTGGGGGTTTTTGGATTTTTCTTGGGGTTTTTCTTAGATCTGAGGGGGCTGAGACTATTCCCTGGAAGTTGATCTCTGCATAGGACAAGGCTCTTTCTAGGCCCTGGTTGAGGACATTTTCTTGGGCATGTCATCTCACTTGTGTAAGGGTGGCTACTCTTCCTTGGGTTCTCTATCTCAGCCATAACAGGGGACTCTTCTTTGGGGCTCTGTCTCTGCCCTAAGTGGTAGAATCTCCTTGGATGATCTGTCTCATCCCAGGAGTGGAGTACTTTTCCTTGATTTCCAAATCTTAGCCTTGAGGGAGTTGTTTCTAAGCTTTAACTATGTTCTTAGGCATCTATGTGAGAATCTGGTTTCAGCAATGTATCAGTGCTCTTACTGTACCATATACTTACAAAGACTTGCTATATAGTCAGTCTGTAATTTCAGCCACTCTGGAGTGTCTTCAGTGATCTCTTATTTTGTCTAAACTTATATTTTGTGTTAATAAAGTTTCTTACCATTCACATATGTCCTTTATGAAGTGATTTTTCAGGTCTTTTACCCATATTTTATTGAGATACTTCTATTTTTAAAATTGTCTTCTATTTTTAAATATATTCTAGATTCCATTCATTTATATATATATATATATATATATATATATATATATATACATATACATATATTTAAATATATAATTTTAAGTCCCTTCTGTAGAACTGTTTTGACTTTTCACTTTCCTAAGGCAGTATTGTCTTTTTGATAAACAAAAACTGGCCATATTTTGCTGTATATAATGTGCACCCACATTTTTGGCCCAGAAATTTCAGGAAAAAGGTCTTTCATTTTAATTTTTAATTCAATTTTTAATTTACTTATTTATATTTAGAAACAAAACTGATTATTGTATTCCAGGGTATTATTTTGCATGTAGATATCATTATTGCTTTCTTTTTTTAAAGTATATTTTATTTATTTATTTTTGTGGGAGGGAGGGAGAAAGAGAGAAAGAAACATAAGTGTATGGTTACCTCTCTCACACACCCTACTGGGTACCTGGCCTGCAACCCAGGTATGTGCCCTGGCTAGGAATCGAACCAGCGACCCTTTGGTTCACAGGCCGGTGCTCAATCCACTGACCCAGATCAGTCAGGGCCTAAAGTTATACTTTTGATGTGTAAGTATAAGTAAAATAATTTAAAACATTTATATAGATACAGAATTAGTACTACTCATGTATATTGCACATCCTTATTTTTCCCTTCAAAATTTGTGCAAAAAAGCATGCATTATACATGGCAAAATGTGGTACTTTAATTAAGTTTAATTAATCAATTTATTCTTTATGGTTAGTGCTTTTTTTTTCTTTTAAAAAGCTTTGCCTACCTTAAAGCTATGAGGATACTATTTTAAGTTTTCTTCTGGATATCCTGTTTATCACACATAAATCTTTTTATAGAATGAAGTGAGAGTTAAAGTTTATTTTTACCCTGTTGTTATTAAGTGGGATTCTTAAAAGGATTATCATTTCTACAATGATTTGCAGGCCCTGTTGTCATAATCTAACATTTGAATATATCCAGGTTGATTTCTAGACTCTCTTCTGTTGCATTGGTTTACTTACCTATCTTTTCTCCAATGCCGTATGTTTTTCATTATTTTACCTTTATAGTAAGTCTCATAGCTGGTAGTCTGTCTTCCAACTTTTTTTTTCTCACAGTTTGTCTTGGATTTTCTAAGCCTTTTGATGTCCACTTAATTTTTTGAAGATTTTATTTATTTTTAGAGAGCAGGGAGGGAGAAAGAGAGGGACAGAAACATTGATGTATGATGTGCAGGGGAAATATCAATAGGTTGCTTCTTGCACACCCCCAACTGAGGACCTGGCTCACAACCCAGGCATGTGTCCTAACCAGGAGTTGAACCAGTAACCTTTTGGTTTGCAGGCCTTCACTCAACCCACTGAGCCACACCAGTCAGGGCCCATTTAATTTTTTATTATCAGCTTGAAATTTTCCCCCAAATGAACATGGTGGAATTTAAATATGATCGCTATAATAATTCTTGGGCTAAATGACAATAATGACTGAATAATAAGATTTCCAATTCATGCAAAAAGCATTTCTCTCCATTTATTGAGGTCTATAATTTCTTTCAGTCATGTTTCATAGTTTTACATGTAGTGCTCTAGCACATCTTTCACTAGATTTACTCCTCAGTATTTGATGTTCTTTGGTACTATTTTCGATTGTATTTAAAATATCTTTTTCTAATTATTTCAGTTATTATACAAAAATCATTTTTAAAAGTATTGCCCCTATACCAAGTAACTTGGCTACATTCATTTATGAACTCAAATCATTTTACAGCAGTCAATGTTGGTTTTCAAATGTCTCTCATCTTGAACAATTCCATTCTGAACCAAGTTGTTCACGGGAAAAAAAATGTCTCTCATGTTGAAGAAAACTTCAGTTTTTGACCCACCAACCCTTTCATGCAGATACACTGGAACCTTGGGTATCAAACTTTGCAATTGAAGTGGTAGAAAGGGAAGGATATTCCTACTCACTAATTAAGGAAATGCTTGGGACATGGGGAGAAATGCAAAGTTTTCTTGAGAAATATCACCCTGACAAAGAAGTAGCAAACTGCAATAAACTTGTTCAATGACAATGCAGTATCTCACTTCAAGCAAATGTTAAAACACAGGCAAAAACAAACACCATTGGGTAGGTTTTTGTGAGATAGCATCCCAGTGAGCCTAAAACAAGTTCAGTGGAGCAAATAGACAAAAGAGAGAAAAAAAAACAAAACAGAGAAACAGCTACCTTACTTTTTTTAAGGAAGGGGATTCCCCTTTCAAACAGTAACATCTCTCCATCCCTCTATTCCTCTTCTCCATATTCAGTCACCAATAGCTCTCAACATTAAAGGTAAGTTCTAGTGTGTATGTAAACTTTCATTTTTTACTGTACATGTTATTTGCTTTTTGTTAAATTTGCATTTATATTTTATGTTCTTTTTTGTCTTTATAGTTTTTATTTATAGATTAAACAGTATACTAGACATGTATTGTATATAAGAAAGGCTAAAACAAGGAATCATTTGGGGATCTGAAATGGATTAATTCAATTTACATTATTTCTAATTGGAAAAAATGATTCAGTTATTGAACACATTGCTTCTTAAACAGGCTTCTGGAAAGAATTAATGTCCAGAACTGAGTAAGGTTCCACTGTATACCCTTTTAAATATTCTATGTACAGAAAAATGTTAGCTGTGAATAATGGCAGTTTTACTTCTTTCTTTCCTAACTTTATACCTATTTTATCTTCCTGGTGAGAACTTCATACATTTTCGATACATAGTGGACATCCTTGTTTTGTTTACAAACTCAGGAAGAAATTGTTTGATATATCACCATTAAGTATGATGTTTGCTATCAGAATTTTTGGGGTAGACATGCTGTATATGGTTAAGAAAAGTACCTTCTATTCTTACTTGCTGATAACTTTTAATCATGAATTTAGACCCATCTATAAAATGATCATGTATTTTTTTCTTTTTCTTTTTAAAAAAATGTGGTTAACATTGACTGAATTTTTTAGTTTAAACCAATCTTGCCTCCCTGAAGTATACTACACCATGACATGATGTAAATCTTTTTAAATTTTTACTGTTTTTTAAAGATTTTATTTATTTTTTAGAGAGAGGGGAAGGGAAGAAAATGAGAGAGAGAGAAACATAGATGTGAGAGAGAAACATCCATTGGTTGCTTCTTGCATGCCCCCAAGCAGGGACCTGACCCCAAGTCCAGGTATGTGGCCTGGCTGGTAATCCAACCAGTGACCTTTAGATTTGCAGGACAATGCCTAACCCACTAAGCCACATCAGCCAGGGCTGTATATCTTTTTAAAAATATATCTTTGTTTTTTGGTTGCTAATTTTTTTATTTAGGAGTTTTCTGTTTATTTTCAGGAAAGAGATCTTGGCTTATAATTTTCTTCTACTGTGATTGCTAGATGTTGGTATCACATTTATATTGGCCTCATAAAATGAATTGGGAATTAGTCCCCTATTTTCTATTTTCCAAAAAAGATTGTGTCATTTCTCCCTGAATGTTTGGAGGACTCATCAGGGAAGCTTTCTGGATAGGAAGGTTATTCATTTTTTGTTAATTGTTTTATCCAATATAGGGATACTCAGATTTTCTGTTTCTTCTTTGGTAAATTTGGTAAGTTTTATTTCTCTGTAACTGTGTCTATTTCTCCTCAACTTTCGTATCTGAAATAAAGTGTTTCATAGTCTTCTCTCCATTTTTAAAACCTCTTCTGGATTTATGTTTATGCCTCCTTTTTGTTCTTAATGCTGTTTATTTATGGATAAATTTATCTTGAGCTATTGCACCTGAGATTTTGTCTGTGTTGTTACTAGTGTTTTCAAATTACCTACTTCTGCCTTTGTTGATCATCTCTGCTGTAATTTTTTTCCATTATTAGTATTGCTTTATTTTTTCCTTTTTATTTAATTTACTGGAGTGACACTGGTTTAAAAAGTTATATAGGTTTCGGGTGCACAGATCCACATCACATCATCTGTACACTGTATTGCATGTTCACCACACCAAGTCAAGTCTCCATGAATTAGCATTTATCCTGCCACACCCTCCTCCACCTCCCCTCATACTCTCCCCTGGCAGTCACCACACTGTTGTCCATGTCCATGAGTTTTTTGCTCTTTTTTTTCTTTTTGCTCAATTTTTCCACCCTGCTCATCCAAGGCCCTCCCCAGAGTTGTCAGCCTTCTCTCTATCTATGAGTCTGTCACTGTTTTGCTTCATTTTGTTCATTGGATTCCACATATGAATATAGATTTACCTTAAAATAAAGCTGCTTTTTTCTACTTTCTTTATATTTGTTGTACTCTTCTTCCTAAATTGACACAAATAATTAATTTTCAGACTTTTTCTTCTCCAATATCAGCATGCAAAACTATATACCTATCCCTAAAGCTATATACCTATCCCTCTATGTGCCACTTGTACTGCATTCCACAGGTTTTGCTATGCAATATTTTCCTCATAGTTCATTTGTAAATATTTATTTAGAAGTGTGTTTAAAATTTCAGATTGCTTTATCTTGTTGCTATTGACTTTGAATTTGATTACACTTTATTTGGAGAACATCACTGACATGAAGATAAACATTACTTTTTTTAGAATGTGGCCATTTTTGCATGTATGCTTGAGGAGAGTTTTTATTCTGATTGTTGGACACAGTTTTCTATTTATGGCCATTAATCAAGCTTACTAATTGTATCTTTAAATCTATATATTTGCTGTTTTTGACCTAGGCTAAACAAATCAATACATTCTAATGTCCCCTGTATACAATAATTGGTTCAAGTATAAGAATGTGAACTAAAAAGTACAATTACATTAAATCTTAGTACTTCTTCTGCAAATACCTAGGACAAAGATATAACCACTTTTTCCTGCTTAATGTAACTGAAGTAGCTTGCAACTCAGCAACCTTGACAACCATCATGAAATCATGAGGAGGAGCCAGAACTGAAATGAAGGTGGCATCAAAAAAAGCCGAAGAGGGTCTTCTGGTCAAGATGATAGCATAGGAAAATGCATATTTTCCCCTTGCACAACCACATTAAAATGACAACTAAATTATAGAAATTTCATCACTCAGAACCAATCAGAAGTTGAGTTGAATGGAAGTCTAACTATGGAATTTAAAAAACCACATCCATCCTGACTAGTAGGAGGGGCAGAGAGGTGGAACACACTGGACCCCCACATCCACATGTGGTGGGTAAAAATTCAGGAGGGATATCTCAGGAGCAAGGAGTCCCAGCCCCACACCAGGACCCCCAGCCCAGGGTGCCAGTGCCAGGATGATAAATCCCCACAACTTCTAGCTGCAAAAAAAAAAAAAAAAAACCAGTGGGGATTCAGTCAGTGGGAGAAACTTCTGGAGTCCCAAGGATTTCTCCTTAAAGAACCAACATATGGACTTACTCAGACTCACTCCCTCTGAGCCCCAGCACCAGGGTAGCAGCTTGAAGAGGCATGAGTGGCATTAAGAGAGGTACTGAAGTGTCTGGTATCAAGGCAAGAGCTGGAGAACAATTTTCTCCCAGACAGAAAGGTGGGCAGAGGCCAGTCTCTTTTATGAACCCTCCCCTCACAAAGGCACAGAGCTGGCAAGCTGGTGCCATATCTAAGACTCCATCAACATGGCTAACACTGTTTGACCCACCCAGGAGATACACCAAGGTTCTGTCCCACCCAACTTACAACTTTTAACAGTGGCTTTTCCATATCCATGGCTGTTATTGGCTCATGCTTCACAACTTCCTAAATCCTTTCAAACAAGTGAAAACCAGCTTTGGTGAGCCCCAGTCCCAGTACCCCTTGCTTAAGTAGCCCCAGGCATTGCACTAGTAGTAGCTAGCCTAGATTCACAGCTTGGCTTTGCCTGGGAATCTCCAAGCCCAGCACAAGTAGCAGCCATCTCAGATTGCCTTACAGCTCAGGGAGGCTGGCCCCAAGCAAAACACAGGTTGGGGCTGAATATGGCCTTTACTACCTGGGACTTCCCAGGGCCTGTGCACCCAGCGGATAGCAACAAACCATGTCAGAGCACCACCACCTTGCCCCTGCACAGCTGATCCTTCACAGTGGGTGGAGGTTGGTTGTCAGTCATCATAGCCAATTCTTGCAGCTGACTGGCCTGCGTAAATCCCTCCCATTGATCTGCCAATAGCAACCAGGGCTCAACTTCAAGAGGAGGGTGTACTAAGTCCACACAAAGAGCGTGCCTTGAGTACCCAGCTTGGGTGACAGGGGAGGCTGTCACTGGACCCTACTGGACCCTACAAGGCACCTACTACATTAGGCCATGCTACCGAGACAGGGAGTCATAGCTGCCCTACCTAATACATAGAAACAAACACAAGGAGGCTGCCAAAATGAGGAGACAAAGAAACATGGCCCAGATGAGAGAACAGATCAAAACTCCAGAAAACCAACTAAACATATTGTAGATAAGCGATCTATCAGATGCAGAGTTCAAAACACTGGTTATAAAGATGCTCAAGGAACTTTGTGAGGACCTCAACAGCATGAAAAAGATCCAGTCAGAAACAAAGGATACACTAATTAAAGAACAGTTTACAGGGAAACAACAGTAGAGTGGATGAAGCCAAGAATCAAATCCATGATTTGGAATATAAGAAAGAAGAAAAAAACAACCAATCAGAACAACAAGAAGAAAAAATAATCTAAAAAACAATGGTAGTATAAGCAGCTACTCTTGTTTCAAGCATTTCAACATTCACATCACAAGGGTACCAGAAGGAGAAGAGAAAGAATGAGAAATTAGAACTCTATTTGAAAAAAAACAATGAAAGAACACTTCCCTAACTTGGTGAAGGAGATAGACATGCAAGTCCAGGAAGCACAGAGATTCCAAAACAAGATGGATGCGAAGAAGACCACTCCAAGACACAGCATAATAAAAGTGCCAAAGGTTAAAGATAAAGAGAAAATCTTAAAAGCAGCAAGGGAAAAGCAGTTAGTTACCAATGGGGAAGTTCCCATGAGACATCAGCTGATTTTTCTAAAGAAACTTTGCAGGCTAGAAAGGATTGCCAAAAAATATTCGAAGTCATGAAAAGCAGGCTTCAAGATTGCTTTACCTAGCAAAGCTATCATTTATAATCTAAGGGCAAATAAAGAGCTTCTCAGACAAGAAGAAACTAAAGGAGTTCATCATCACTAAGCCATTATTATATGAAATGTTAAAGGGATTTTTTTTTATTGTTTTTTTTGTACAGTTTTCTGTCTTTTACTCCCATCCCATACCACCCCCCAGTGCTCCCCCCTCCCTCCCCTTTCTAAAGGGATTTTATTTTTAAAAAAGAGATCAAAACTATGAACAATAAAATGGCAGTAAATACATAACTATCAACAATTGAATCTAAAAAAGAAACAGCAAACAAGAAGAACACAGACAAAATTGTGGATACACAGAGTGTTTTGATGGTTGCTAGAAGGGAGGGGAGTATGGGGGATTTGGTGAAGAACTGAGGGGATTAAGAAGTAGAAATAGGTAGTGACAGAATAGTCATGGGGATGTAAAGTACAGTGTAGGAAATGGAGTAGCCAAAGAACTTATATGCATGACCCATGGACATGAACAATGGGGGGTGGCCTGTCTGAGAGGAGTGGGCAGTGCAGGGTGGAGGGGGACAAAAGGGAGAAAGTTGGGACAACTGTAATAGCATAATCATTAAAATATAACTTATTTTTATTTTTTAATTGTATTTATTTATCTTTAGAGGGGAAGGGAAGGAGAGAGGGAGAGAAATATCAATGTATGGTTGCCTTTTGTGCATCCCCTGCTGGGAACTGGTCTGCAACCGAGGCATGTGCCCTGACTGGGAATCAAACTACGGTTGTTTGTTTCACAGGCCCGTGCTCAATCCACTGAACTACACCAGCCAGGGCTAAAATATAATTTTAAGTATACTTTATTAATTATGCTATTACAGTTGCCCCAATTTTTTCTCCCCTTTATCCCCCTCCTCCCTGCAACTCTCACTCTATAGCATCTCTCTACATTAGTTCATGTCCATGGGTCATACATATAAGTTCTTTGGCTTCTCCATTTCCTATATTATTCTTAACCTCTCCCTATTTTGTGCCTACATATTATGCTTCTTATTCCCTGAACCATTTTACCCCCATTCTCCCCCTCCTCCTCCCCACTGAAAACCCTCCATGTGATCTCCATTTCTGTGATTTTGTTCCTGTTCTAGTTGTTTGCTTAGATTTTGTTTTTGTTTTTTAGGTTCAGTTGTTGATAGTTGTGAGTTTGTT
>PVKM010026482.1:0-19120 GCA_004027735.1 Carollia perspicillata | reverse complement strand
GTTCCAGCATCTAGCTTTCATTTCCATCACACAAAAACAGGAAGAAGAAGCAAGAAGAGGAGGAAGAGGAGGCGGAGGAGGAAGAAGAAGGAGAAGAAAAAGAAAAAGAAGAAGAAGGAAGAAGAAGAAGAAGAAGAAGAAGAAGAAACATATTCACCAGCTCTCAAATTCAGTCTTCAAAGTAAGGGGGGTGGAAATGGGAGGGAGGTGGGGAGCATGGGGGGTGGGGGTGGGCTGGGATGGGAGTAAAAGAGAGAAAACTATACTTGAACAACAATTAAAATAAAAAATTTAAAAAAATCAAAGTGTAGATTTATCTTTTGCTTTAGAATGTGGAAACTCCTGGGCATCAGACATAATGGTATTCAAACAAAATTTTAAAACTGCCTCCTAGAGTGTTTCTATCAATACTGTGAAAGCAGGGAATACTATTGTTTTACATTATACTGTATAGTCCAAGGGTGTCAAACTCACTTTCACCAGGGGCCACATCAGCCTCATGGTTGCCTTCAAAGGGCTGAAATAATTTTAGGACTGTATAATGTAACTACTCCTTAACTGTTAAGGAGTTGAAATTATATTCGACCCTTTGAAAGCAACTGCAAGGCTGATGTGGCCCCCCCCCAGTAAAAATGAGTTTGATACCCCTGCTTTATACCAACCTATCAAATATAGATTTTGTGTTCATTATTAATATATACAACCAAGAAATTGAAAGGGTACTCAAACTGAAACCTTGAAATTAGACAGTGTTCATAGCAGTGTTATTTACAGTAGCCAAGTGCTAGAAACAGCCTAAGTGCCCATTAGTAAATGAGTCGATCAAAAAACTGTGGTACATATACACAATGACATACTATGCAGCAGAAAGAAAGAAGGAGCTCTTACCTTTCACACAGCATGGATGGAATGGGAAAGTATCATACTAAGTGAAATAAGCCAGGCAATGAAAGACAAATACCATATGATCTCACCTATAAGTGGAACCTAATCAACAAGTGAGCAAAATATAACCAGAGACATGGAAATAAAGAACGAACTTACAGTGACCATAAGGGAAGGGAAGGAGATAGATAACAGGGAAAGAAGAGGAAGGATCGAGTAAAGGAACATGTATAAAGGACCCATGGACAAGGACAAGGGGGTGGGAGAGGATCGAATGTGGGAGGTGAGGGGTGGGCAGGGTAGGGGAGAGGAATGGGGGAAATGGGGACAACAATAATTGAACAACAGTAAAATAGTTAATAATAAAAAAGATATTGTAAAGTGACAAGAGAATTGTCCAGTACCAACAAAGCATTTAATATCTATCAGTGAAGTCATCTGCAAACTGAGAAGTGTTTATTTTTTCCCTTTGTTGCTACATATGAGAAAACTGATCATAAAGGACCTGAGCCATCAAATGTCTCAGACAGAAACCAGTGGAAACACAGTTCATTCCAGAAAGTGCAGCCAGTACAGGTGTGACATTAGAGATCCACATTTTGAATAAAATAACTCCTAGATTTCTCCTCTTCCCTTCCCCATCCTCACAACAACAGTTTTACAAAATAAATTCTCTATGCACATATCCAGTTAGATCAGAATTTTTAAGAATAAAATTCTGGTGTGTTCTATGACAGCATTTGAAAGCATATTTCCAAAAAGACTAAGACAAATTTATACATGAAAAGCCTGTAGTGTACAATAGAAATACATTAATTTTAACATAAAAACTTTATAATTCTTATGTCAAAGTTGCAGTTTAAATATACAGTGGAATTTCTTCATAGTGTGTATTAATAAATAACTTGAATATATTCCATAATTGATGACTAGTATACCTATATTGTAAAATGACTATTTTTCATTCAAGATTAGGAAGAAGGAAAGTGGAAAAAGCAACTAATTATTTTTCTAATGCAAATGGCACTGTGTCCATCACTTGCCATTTGTATACAGATTAATCCTGAGGAAAATCCTGTAGAGGGTCTCTCCTTCCATTCTCTTGTACCATTTAACTACCATCAAATAGTCTTTTTTAGAGACTTTTTGGCAGATGAAAAATATTGCTTTAAATCTATAATCAGACTTAAACACATCATTTATATTATTTCTCCTTGCTATAATAATACCACTTGAACCTATTACATTATGGCAATGTTATATTTTTACATTGTTTGGTTTTTTCCTTTTATAAATCTTTTTCTGAACTGCAATAGTATGAATCATAAACTCCGAGTTGCCAGTACATTTTGTGTGTGTGTGAATTTAATCAAAACATTTGACCTGGTTGGTGAGGTAATGTTAAATAAAAAGGAGCTTAGATTATGTTTTATGTCAACAAAATACACTATTTAAAGGTAGTATTTATATTATACATAGCCATCATGAATTCTAAGTATTAAGTATATTCATAAAACAGGCAAAAAATAAAGTGATTATTTCTACCACAAAAAAAAAAAAAAAAAGCGGTGGAGATTTTTCACTTAGAATAGTTATCTGTACAGTTCTTTCCTACATCCATTTCTGCAAAAGCAGTCAAAGTGTGGCTTGATCAGTAAAACTCCCAGGTATCATACTGGCCCACAGACACACTGCTAAGGTGTGGCATGCCTGAAGCCTGATTTAGCTGCTTGTCTAGGCATCCGCCTTAAGGCAACTTTAAAATATCACTCTGTACTCATTTCATAATGTTTCAATAAACAGCAATCAAATCATGCTCATAGCACCTTTTCACGATCAGGAAGTCCAGCCTCCAATTCACATTGCCTCATTTGTACATCCACCCTCTCTGGAATTCTGTCCGTCCCCCTTTTTAATGAGGATCTTGAGACTCTAAAGTGGTCCTCTGGAAAGGTAGAGACGTGGACCCACTCATTAGGCCTCTTGCCCTGTGCACTTTCTATTCTATCACAGATGTCTCATGTCATTAACACTTAGAACTTTAAAAAACATCTCCAAAATTATACCAAAGGTAGGTCAAAATATGGCTATAACTGTGTCTTCAACATCGTTAAATTCGGTTACCTGTCATCGCTCCTGTACTTTTGGAACAAGATTATTTCACTTCTAAATTCCAACCAGTAAGTGTTGGCTTTTATAAAGAGTTTTTCCCCAGTATGCAGTATGTTTTAAACTACACTCTTTCTGAGTCCTCTTCTGTGAACTACTCACTGATGACCTAGCCTGTTTAGGGAAAGCATATCTTCCAAGTATTTTAATCCAAATGTCATTTACAAGGCAATAAACATATAAATAAGTGAGTAGGTAGGTAGACACACACAAAAAATAGAATTCGACTTCCAAGGGAAAATGAATGCATCCATCAAAGCCCTGGGACAAAGAAATTACAGATTTTGAAATGTGATACCTAGTGCCAGTTCAGAATAATTAACTAATGATTAAAGAATAAATGGGTTAGGTAAGTTTTCCACCCATAACCTCTTGCAAAATATTTCTAGGGGAGCTCATTTATTTTTAGTATAAACTTTTTCAGACTACATAAGTACAAACTAGACCAGTGCCCCACCACCACCACCACATATGCACAACTCAGGACAATTTTGACCTACGGGGGACATTTAACGTTGCCTGGAGACGTTTTTGATCATCACTGCTCTGTTAGGGATGCTGCTAGCGTCTAGTGGGTAGAGGCCAGGGATGTTGCTAAACACCCTACAATTCACAGGAAAGCCTCCCACAATGAAGAGGTTTCTGTCTCAAAATATCAACGAGGATGTGGTTGAGATATTCTGCACTACATAGAGCATTCGGAATGTCAGAAGCAAATAATGGAAAGGGCAATAAACAGAAAACATTCAGCAACTATGAGAGAGCAAAAACTGTGAGGATGTGTGAGAGTGAAAACTGTTGGTGGCAAACATGGAAAGGTTAAGAATGCAACTAAACATTTGGGTCGTCACAATCTGATGTCAGTTTCTCGGGTAGCTCATGTCATGAAATACTGCATTTGCTCATCATAGTCACCAAACCCCCTTCCGCAGTTCCCATTCTTTCTCCAAAATGAGTATTGTCCACCCTTTCTTGGTTCACTCTTGTCACTCTTCTGACAATCACAGGCTAACAGGGAAAATATACCAGCTCAGAAATGTTCTCTGCCATTGAAGCCCTAACCTTTGGAGTGTTCTTCCACACTCAATGATGTTCAAAGAAGTAGGAATCTTCCAGGCTTTGTCTGCTTGCTCCTTTATGCTCCCCACTGAGGGCGCATTCCCAGTTCTCTCCAGGCCCTCATTCTCTACTGCAGGCATTGCCTTCATTTTTCTCTCTCTGAACACACTTTAGCACAGAAGGAATTTACAGCCTATTTTCTTTGTGATTTACTCTTGCCAAGCCAATCACCAACTACCTTTTTCCCCTGTGCTCAAAACAAGACAATTATCACAATGCACCTATTATTCTATTTTTTAAGACACTAGCTCTGCTACCCCAAAGCAATCACCTCCTATATTCTGTTACTCACAGATGTTTTCCTAACATACTTTCCCCTTCTGAGTAATCTGGCTTAGCATGAATTAGTCATTTCACACCATTATACAAGCACACCAGTTGGTTCTGTTTTCTTTGAACCATAAGCCTTGACCCAATAAACACTTGCCAACCTGTTTTAACAGCCTTCAAAGCCATAAAATGGGTTCTGAAGATACAGAGATTACCTGGAAGATCTCAAGTGTGTAATTCTTCAGGAAGTGTACAATTTCTTTGGTTTCAAGTTTAGAAAAACAGTGATTTGTCATGTTTCATATCGCTATCAATAGGCTTAACTCATGTGCTTTGCATCTGAGCCAGAATTGCAAAAAGGAAATGAAATGTCAAGTTGTTTATTTCTGCGTGATTTTCTTATCTCAAAATAGCACTGAGTTTGCTTAATCAGAGCTGTGTTCAATAATATCAATAGACTTTCTTTGCCAGTCACTACTCTCTTTCCAACAATGACAAATTCTGGGAAAGGAAGAGTTAAACGTTTTGACAACTGTGTCAAAATAAAACAAAAGGCAAAAGTTAACTGGAACAGCAGCTCTCTCTTCGTGTGAAATAAAGAATCTATTCTCCTGACTTCGTCTCACATGCCATCTTCTTTTAAAAGCTGTTTCATTATAGATAAAAGGCAAAGATAGGAAGCTCCACAAAAGACACCTAGAAAAAAACTCTCCTTCCTGATCATAAGCTTCCATTTAGTACAAGAAGAAATCTGCCTGCTGATGTCAGCCCAGCAGTATTGGCCTCTGTGCTCTCTCTGTCCTGAGATCTCTGACCAAAGTTCCTTACGGGAAGGTAAGTGACTAGTCAAAGGTTTCTATTTTACCTTGGAGACCTTCAGTTTGATTTCAAGGACTGGAAGTCATACTTTTTAGAACTTTGGCGATTGTATGTGCATTTTTTTAAATTAGCTATCAGTATAAAGCAGTGCAAATCATTGATTTTATTAGGTGTCCAAAAGTGACTCATTCCTGGCACTGTATTCCAAACAACTTCCCCTTTTTGGGCACACATGTCTTAAAACAGCCTGTGTTCATTCAGCACAAAAATTGAATTCAGAGTGAAGTTAGTTTGGGGAAAACTCATAAACTTATTTATTATTTATATAACTTGTATAAAGTAGTCATCATGCCTTAAAACTTCTTGAACACATGCTTACAACATTGATTTGACATTTATTTGATCATCTACTTTGTTTTTCCCAAATATTTTTTAAAGGTTTTATTTATTTATCTTTAGAGGGGAAGGGAAGGAGAGAGGGAGAAAAATATCAATGTATGGTTGCCTGTCGTGCGTCCCCCGCTGGGAACTGGCCTGCAACCCAGGCATGAGCCCTGACTGGGAATTGAACCCCGATCATTTGGTTCACAGGCCCATGCTCAGTCCACTGAGCTACACCAGCCAGGGCTGATCATCTACTTTTTTAGGACGTCTTTGTAATTGCCACCTTGGACCTTTATATAACTTTTCTATTCTTTCCTATTTTTTTTAAGTTTTAAGTTGGTGTTACTTGATTCTTTAAGTAAATTATAATATCTTTTAAGCATCTATGACACAGTTTTCACAGCCAATGGAATGTAAGCTCCATGAAGGAGCAACTGTGTGTTGTTCACTCTATCAGGGAGCCTAGAAGAACTCCGGAGAGGGAGTAGACACAAAATATTCAATAAATGTTCATCAAATCATTGTCAGGTAGTCTCATTGCGCCGAAATCTAAGCCTAGCCATGGCAAAGCCCATGTGATCGACGTCACTGTTGGCTCAATAGGTTCACTTAACCATAAAATATAGTATTATATATCATTATTAATTGAGCACTAATATACACAGGTATGCTCTAAAATAAACCTAGAGATCAGAGTTTATTCCCCAATTTCACAGGTGAGAAAACTGATGCAGAATATAGTAGGTAGAGTGCTATCTGACTCAAATACGGAGCCTGGATTCAAACACAGGACAGACAGTCTGATTCCACAGTTCTGGGCAGCCTCATTAGTGTGACTCCATAGTCCCACACTTTACGTAGTGCTACACTGGTGTGTGCTGTTACCTTTTTATGTAAGTTAATTTTTGATTAAACTATATACTACTCAGTTGTGTCATTTCACTTTTTCAAAATGTTTAAAAAGCAAAACATTAGATTTCTGCTTTCTCTCTCTAAGGTAAGTATTCTGATTTTCATTCAGTGGATAATGAATGTGAAACAAAAAGAGAGAATACATTTTCCCTAAAAACAACAGAGCTGAGTGACTTTGAAATTACTGTTCCCTAACCCTATTCTCAGAATAGCTGAAGCATACATATCTCAAAATACATTAGAATTATTAAAACTCATATTCTCATTATTTTATAGTAAAGCCAGCACTCCAAAGCTAGAATTCAATGAAGCACAAACAATAAAAATAACAATTGTCATGTTTGAATGCAAGGTGTCAAATGATAGTCTACCTGTCTGCACAGGTGATTTCATTGAACATTAGTGCTCACTATAAAAGACAAACATTTTTCCACATCATGAATAAAGGTCTGACTTAGAAAGTTAAGGCCACAGAGCTGGTTTTTAATAGAGACAGGATTCAAACTCTCACTGGTCTGAATTTTACATGGGTGTGCTTACCTATCACACCGCACCTCCTTCCTCCCTGGGAACTCACTTTGCTGTACAGACCGTATGAGACAGCTGGTCAACTGTAGATGGAAGCACGCATGAGCCAACAAGTCACAATTAATCACCGTGTTTATTAAGTACCACCAGTGAATATAAAAGAACAAATGAGAGTGTAGTGCCGGGTCAGACGCGTTAATCAAAGACAACTCACGGGGAAAGTGGCCTTTGGGTTCGCTCAGGCTCTGCCCTTGCTGAATATCTGCCATGTTGCAGGCTGTCTTTCGACCGTGGATACAGCAGTGAATAAGTCAGCAGGGGCACTTAAAAGAGGGGTGGGATCTAGATGCAGTCAGTGGAGAGGAGAGAGAATTCCAGATGTCGGGAAAAGGACACTAGTGATTGAGTTTAGAATGCCATATTCTGGGATTATGAAGAACCAGGATGATCGGCAGTGTTCATGTTTGAAAGAGGTAGAAAATCAGATTGGTTAGACAAGATAAGGTTAGATTACCATCCTGAAAATCAAGCAGAGGAATTTGACAGGATTGGCAACTGATGGCTCTCAAAATGAGGTTTTAAGGAGGATTTTCTTGGTGACATTAAAAGTCAGCGACACCAGGAACAGAGCTCTGTTAGTTATGAAGTGTATTCCAATCTGGAGTCAGATGCACGGCCATCGCGCCACGGAGCCATAGAAGCTGAAGTGCATTCTAATGCGAGGTGATGACTTGGGGACGGTGGGAACTGAAAGGAAAAGACAAGTGCCAGAGGTGATAAATACAAAACCTAAGATGTTAAGTTTTGTTGTTGTTGTTGTTGTTTGTTTCGATTTTTTTTTCCATCAAAGGAAAATTCTGCCTAGGTACCTGAACTAACGAAGCAGCCTGAGTGTATCATTCATTCCAGAAATAAGGACAGGAATAGCAACATTTCTAAGCAAACAGAGCAACCTGGAAGTACGCTGGAGAGCGGAGTTACAGCCCTCGTGCAGGAGACCGCCGCCAGCTTTGGCCCGGCAGTAGTGGAGTCTAACGAACTGAGACAGGAACCCCAGGAATGCAGACGATTGGCTATGGTGACCTTATTTCCAGAATAAAAATAGATTTTGTTTCCCGATTTTTTAATACATTGACACATACAAAGGTGTAAAACTGAATCACAGTCAGTTAAATGCTTGTTAGTTATCTGTTATCATTATTATAATATATTTTAATTTAGTTTGCTCTAGAAGTTACATGATACATGGAAAGCATATCTTTGCCATCTTACTAAACTTAGGTAAATCTTTTGATTTGTTTCCTATTTTGTAAAACTATGATGTGCCTTCAAAAATATCGGCCCATATCACATATTTATATGTAACGACATGATTGCACGGAAGCAATTCAAAATACTGATAAAACTGCTTTCAAAACAGTCATGATTATTTATAGCTATTGAAATAAATTTTAGTTATATTTCAAAAGTCAAGAAAAGATAATTTAAAGATGAGGGTATGTATAGATTTGTTGCACATGTAAGATTAATTATTATATAAAGTTTAATACAAAATAATGACTTAAAATGTATTGTATACACAAATACAAATTAAAATGGATTAAAAACTTAAAAACTGAACCTGAAACTAAAATACATAAAGACACAAAGTTTCCTGACATTGGTTTTGACAATGATTTTTTTTAAACATGATCAAAAGACTTAAGTAGACATTTCTCCAAAGAAGATATACAAATACCCAATAGGTACAAGAAAAGATGCTCAAAATCACTAATCATCAGAAAAATGCATACCAAAACCACATGAGCTGTCACTTAACACCTATTAGAATGACCATTACAAAAAAAAAATGTTGCTGAGTTGTGGAGAAACTGGAACCCTTGAACACTGTTGGTGGGAATTTAAAATGGTGTGTGAAAAACAATGTGGAGTTTCTTCAAAAACTTAAAAATAAACATACCATATGAATTAGCAATCCCATTTAACGGATTTTTATCCAGGAGAACTGAAATTAGGGTGTCAAACATTAGCTTTCATATATTTATTGCAGCTGAGCAATAGCTGAGATGTGGAAATAACCTAAGTGTCTGTATGTCCATTGTTGGGTTAGTGGGTAATTGAAATCTACATACTTACAGTAAAGTATTAGTCGCCATAAAAAAGTAAGAGTAAATCCTGCAATCTGTGACAATATGGATGAACTTGAGGACATTTTTCTGTTAAATAAGTCAGTCATGAAAAATTAAATATTGTATGATTCCACTTATTTGAGGTATTTAAAATAGTCCAACTCACAGAAACAGAAAGTGCAATGGTTGCCAGAGGCTGGAGGGAAAGTGAAATAAGTTGTTGAATGAGGAGTATCGGCTAAGCACAACGAAGAAGTTTCGGAGATCACTGTGCCTGTAATTAACAATATTATACTGTGCACCTGAAGTTGTGTTCAGAGGGTAGAGCGCACGTCGTGTGTTCTTACCACCCACAGAAAGCACATTGCAGATTGTTTTATTTATTTTCCTTGAGCAGAAGCAGTACTTAAAGCATCGAAGATATTTACCTTAACCTGAAAGAAAAAAAAAAACTGGTCAAATTTTCATCCTCTTTTTATCACTGCTCTTGTGCACTACTGAGTCATGTTTCCAAAGCTACATGAGAACTCGATGTTCTCACTAAGCTTGGTTGCTGAATAAATCCTGTCAGGCTTAATACTCTTGATGGGCAATATCTGGACTGGCTCACAAGCATTGACTGGTTATCGATAGCTTCAGTTTGTACTGTGAATCTACACCATCACATAACATAATCAAATGTGAGGGGCAGGGGTGGCAAGCGACAAAAATCTGCCACCCTCCCCAGTTTCCACAGCCTTTTCTGGATTGTCACCCAAGAAAGTGCTCAGTATTCAATTTACAGAAATAATATTTACAACCACTTACTAAATTAACACTGTGTGTTTTACATAAATAGTTATTTTCACACTATACCAATATGGCAACTGAAGGCCAGAATGATTGAGAAGTTCAACTGGGCAGAATTAATACTGTATCTATTATTTAGTATTTGAGTGTGAGTTTCACTAGTAATAAAGGCCAACTTATCTAATTATTTTTCATAAAAAATAAGAATAGAAATGATAGCTGACATTTCAGTTTAACATTTGAATTTAAAGAAAAATCATATTTAGTGTCTGATTAAGTTTTACAGACTAGTTGTATTGTTAAAGATCAGGAATTTTATTAGATTATCACTTACAAGACTGTTTTTATTTTCTTGTTAGAAATATTGAGCATAAAAATGCAAAAAGAATAAATATGAAAAATATCTAGTTAATATTTTATTATGACCACAAATCAATGTTCTTTTAAAAAATCATGAGTTTCTTAAAACATATAGAGGAAACAACATTGCAGAAAAAATTAGGATTTAAGAAAAATAGTGCAGTCTAAAGTAGCAGAAAATTTAATTAGGAGGGTCATAAATTGACCTCAGATAAATTTCACTGGTGGACTTAGATTGCTGCCCTGTATCATCTTTGAATTATTAGGAAACACATGTAAGAACACTAACTCAAATCATTTAATGTGGCATCAATGATCTAGATTCACAAGGAGTGCTCATCTATGTCTACTTTAAACATTATCCAAAACCGAGAATTTCAATGGATTTTCATGTCGAAGATAAATTTTTGCTTAAACATACCCACTATGATACAATTTATCTTCTATTATTGTATTGCATGTTTTATTTTGCTTATTGTGTTTATATAGCTTAGAGTATCATGTGGCATATGTTTTATACGATGATTCACACACACGATAGATAGTACTGTAATTTCTAAATGCCTGATTTGAATTTAAAAAGAAAATGTCGCCGTCTTATCTGCTTTAGTGTTCACTATCAACACGTGCTAGCAGGAAATTCTGTACTCAGAAAGTAAACCCACTGCGTGAGCAAAACAAGTATTCTAAACTAGATAATGCATACAGGCTGGGTTTTAACACTAGTCCACATCAATCTAAGGTAATTGTTTTAAACGTTGTAAATATTCATTTGATACCTTTACCATAGCATAAACAATTTCTTACCACTCTCATTCACTTCTGAGGTTTCCAGAATACCATAAGGATTTATTTACTTCCTGTAAAACAACAGGGGTCCTTAATCCTGTCAACAGATTATGGAGCAGGTTTCTCTTAGGAGAGCGAGAAGGACCCGGGATCCCAGTCACCGTGATGTTTGTGAAATGCTGCCATCTATGGGAAAGCAGCGGGCATTACGCCCAGGGCCCGTGCATCGAAACCACAGGGCAAGCCAACTGCTGCACAACGTGGTTAGCTCAGTAAATGGAGCGGTTCTCAGTCAATAAACAAAAATAAAAATTATAGCACTGCCTAGAAAATATATTTTAGAAACTCCAAGCTGGCGCTGTTCGCCACCACAGCTATTCCTTGGGGAAAAATAAAATTAGTTCTATAGCAGTTACTCCGCAGTTTCTTTATTTTTCCCCCAAACACATAAACCTCCGTATTTATACTTTTATCTGAGGTGTTGAAAGTTTATTAGAACGGTACCATCTTCCACGCACTTGCAAACAGATGTGTTAATTAAATTAATTAAGATTTTTTTAAACCGCCTAGTCTGAATAATAGCGTAAAACCGAATATGCAAGCTGTTTCAGACTTTCCTGTATATAATTGAATCCTAGGAGACAGTGCAACATATTTCCATTCAAAATAATGCAAAAAATACTGATTTGGCAGCTTCCTCTGCTCACTGATTTGCAGTCCACGCATTATTACCATAACACAGTCCTTGTGCATTTATTGATAGCCCTTGGCCACGCGCTGCCAACGTCGTCATTTTCTGCCCAGGCCAGCCCTAGGAAGCGGACATGGTCATTCTCATCTTCGTTTCACAAAAGGGCAGATATAAATTTAGAAAAGTTGAAGCACTTTCCTTAGGATATACAGATAAGCAAGCGATCCCTGCTAAGCTGTGCGGGCAGGTGTCCACTCTTCCAAGCCTTCCTCGAGGTCAAGCAACAACCACTCAGACCTTGTCCATAGTGTTTGGTTTCATTTCACATCTTTACCGCTTAGAGCAACTCATTTAACTTTGTTTTGTCTCAGTTTTCTGATTTTTACAGCAAAATAGTTAAAGTATATATTTCTCTGTTGCTTTCAAACTTTAAATCACATAATTTGTCTTCTTTGTTTAAAGATGACAAAATTAAAGAGTCACAGATTATGATTTGGAGAGAACTCTGAAGGTTAATTCAACTCTCCCATTTTAAACATGAAAGAACTAAGCTACAGAAAAAAAAAATCAAATAGTGGAGAGGCAGTGTCCCTCCCAGAACTATTTATTCCCTGTGCACTAAAACCTTTAAGGGGCTCAATTTCATTTTGCTCCTGGCCCTCTGGCTCTCAGCTGATCAGTTGTGTGAAGAAATAGAGAACAAAGAGGAAGCCTGAGTGCCTTGAGTAGGCAAAGAAGTCATGTGGTAGCGGTTACTCATGTAGTACAGACTAGGAGGGAACCAGGAATCACTAGACTAATAAGCCATTCTTGGTGACGAAGCTTGGAGACCCCAAAGCTGGATCCGAAGTGGGACTAGAAGCTTGCCAATGGGATGAACAAGCAGGCTTTTCTCCAAACTACTGTCATGATAGTGTGAAGAACATTGCTTTTCCATTATGATTTATACATACTTGGGTACTGACAGCATAACAGCTTTGCCCTTAATAGAACTTAGAAAATATTAGGCAAATAAATGAATTATATATGATTCCATTTTTTCTAGGAGTGGAAAGCTGCAAAGACCATTGATTCAAATCCAGTGAAGGACAAAAGCTAGCTTATTTACAATATTATACATCTTACTGAGTTCATTAGAGAATTGATTCCTCAAGACAAAAGAAATAAACCAGATTTCAGAAATGAATACACCCATCTGAAAAGAGGCAGTTGGCAGTTTCAACCTTACTTTAGTTGAAACATGAAAGAAAAAGATGATCATCATAGAAATGTAAACTCAAGAAATAAGCAAAAATTTCAATAAAACCTTAAAGGTCCAGAGTATACTAGTTTGGAATAGCTATAGGCCCAAGGCACAAGGAAAATTTTCAATACGTGCAAGATTTTTTCCATTGGCCTCTACAGGTGCTCAGGAAAAAGATGGGGACTTACCAGAAGGCCAGAGAAATCGTTCAGTAGCACAGGTGAAGCTGGTGATTAGCACCAGTGGGGAGGACATGGCATAATGCCTGCCCACTTTTTTGGACATCACCCACAGAGCAAACATCTTATACTCCTGATAGAGAAGAAAAAGAGAATCCAACAGACTCTGGGGGAGTGGAATTGAACCCGCAGGACTCAAACACAAGTCCACTGTTACTAGGAAAAGGCTGAATTCTGTATTCCTGGAGAATAGAGATGATTTTAGACCCAGGATTTTACGCTGATTTCAAGCAGAGGCCTGATACCACTAGGGGAGAGACAGGCAACTTTCACCCAAGATTATCAATTATTGTGAAGGATCTGAGATTTTACCTACTCACAAGGTAACAAGGTGACCTAACACAATTTCATAAATTCTAGGAGAGTAACATGAAGCTCCTATGACACAGACATGGGACAGTTTAATACTCACACCAATAGTGGGAATCATAATATCATTGCTTTTTCTTCACCAGGTCTCCAGGCCCCAGTCTCCATAGTGTGGTATGATGAAGGTTAGGTGATGCCCACACATACAATGGGCTGTCTTGCAAAAATATAGATTCTGATTTTGTAGTAAATTTAATATTTTCTAGTAAACAGCAAGAGGACCTACCTGACTTTTGCCCCAGAAGGAGGCTTTATCATAATGGACAGAAAACAAATCTGCTCTCTGCTCCAGAGAAAGACTATCTATTTTTTTACAAGATTTCTCACTTTAAAAAATTATTGGAAAATAGTCCAGAAATAAAAAACACCATTATTGACTCTGCTGTTCAGAGGCACAAGAGACTGATGAAAAATTGTGTCTCAAATAATCCCAGCCACAGATCCAAGACAGAGTTCGCTGCCATGGGGAGAAAACGCCCACCACAGAGGCACAGAGAGTCCTACCTGAGGTTGCTTCTGGACCGGAACAGCAAGGAAACCCTTCAACTGCACCGTGAGCCGTACACTGACTACCCAGCACAGCACTCCAGCCCTCAGAGTGTCAAGAACACGGAGAGATAAGGCCTCTCTCTGGCCACAGGTGTGTAGGGAGGGTCGAAAGCTGAGGAGAGGAAATGATGACTGAGAAAGACTTGCGAGCACAGACTCTATTTTAAGTAGCTGGAGGAATTGGAAGTTCATAGTGCATTTAAGGTAACCATAGCAACCAAAGGCCTTCCCAGATTGGCTCAACCCCACACACTAACTGCCTAACAAAAGAAGTGGAACCATTGCTAAGATTAAAAATTACTTTCCTCTATTTATACTGTTCTATATTTTATATTGGGCACCCAATTAAAAAATGTGTGAGATACATACAGGAAAAAAACAGGAAAAGTTTTCTGAAATGAAGCAATCGACATCACAAGAAGCAGAACTGAGCTACTGGAATTAATTGAAAGGAGCATTAAAGTAATTATCACTAAGTATTAAGGAATCTAGTGGAAAAGGTGTATATGATGAATGAACAAATGGGAAATTTCTGCAGCTGGAGACACTAACATTAAAATTCTATATATTTTTAAAAATTCCATATCAGATATTAAAAAGTAAATTCTTAGCAAGCTCATGAAGTAGAATAGATGCAGAGGAATAAAGATTCAGTGAGTTTGAACTTAGATCAACAGAAATTATTCAAATGAAAACATAAAGAGTTTTTTTTAGTATAAAATATCCCAAAATGAATAAGAGAACACAATATCAAATGGTATATGCGTGAGAGTAGAGTCCACAGGAGAAGAGAGAGGTTACAGGGCAGAAATAATATTTGAAGAAATAATAGCTGAGAATTCTATATAAAAGAAAAAACATCGAATTATACTTCAAAAACCTCAGAAGAATTCAAACAATAAAAATAAAACAAGCACTCATCTAGACACATCTAGTAAAACTGAAATATGAAGATGAATAGAGAAATCTTGAAGGCATCAATGAAAAAAGAAATATTACATAGAAGAGAAGAAAGATAAGAACTAGAGCAGACATCCCTTAGAAACAATGCATGCCAGGGAGACAGAGAATTCATAGTTAGCATGTCTGCACGTCAAGTGATATCAAAGGGCATTTCTTCAGGCAGAAGGAGTGTGACATTAGATGAACACTTAAAACTCACAAAGAAATGAAGATTCCTGGAAATGTTGAAAACAAAGATTCAACAATCACTTAAAAGTTACCTGTATATTGTAGATAATTAGCAATGGAAAATAGGAATCTCCCTTAAAAACACATGCATTATTTGTATATTCATATTGAAATGCCTCCATATATGAGACAATAATAATACTGAAAATATTGATACCTTAGATGTGTTCATGGTAATAATGACATTACTAATAATGAAAATAGTATAGTTATTTAAAGTGAAATTTCAGAAAGATTTTTAGAATGGAAAGTTTCCAATAAACCAAATATTCGTATACCTAGGCACATCACATTAAAATTGCTAAAGTCAAAGATGAAGAGAAAATACAAATGATAGTTGGCAATTACTATGAACTTGGCCCGGTGATACTAATAAACAAACTAAAAAAATTAAATGCTACAGAAGTAAAATCATGTATCTGCACTCCAAGCTGGCTACATCTCTCAGGAAAAAAGTTTCAAATAACCAACTTCTGTTCCAAAATTCATGTTCTTTTACCCACTTACTCCAGGATGCTAAGAGAAATGTCCCTAGGCATGGAAAAACACACTCCCATCACACCGGCTTCGTGCTCCACACCTATCACTGCAATAACCTCTTTTGTAGCTTACGCAGTTCTAGTCTCCCTTCTGGGACTCTTCTAAATCATCAGTCTGTTCACACCATCCCGGCTTGTAAAGGCTTCAGACAGCTTCCATGATCCACAGGCACTCTTTCAGACAGCACATGGGCACTTTGAAGAGTCACAGGGGTCCCAGCCTTTCTTTCCAGGCAACTCTTCAAGGCAATGTTCTCAGAGCAACCTGCTTGCCGTCAGCCAGTCCCTGCCGTGTTTACAGGAGCTAGTGGAAGTGTTCAATGGCCCCAAGCTCTCCCACTCCTGTGCACATATGCATACTCATGACAGATTTGGTAAGATTAAATACGATTAAATCTGTGAAGCGCTCACAATAATAGTTGGTATATAATAAGGATGAAATTCTAATTTTTTATTATTTTGCTTTTGTTTACTAACTTGTATTTTTTTCTCCAGAACATTGTTCTCTCTATACTGCACCTGGCACAAGTTGGTTCTCAAAAATATTTTTTAATTGAAAGACAAAATCAGAATATCCAGCAATAAGAGGTTAAGAAATACAGTTTAACCTGCTATGGGTTATTATTTTTAATGTATAATGTTACATGTGAATTAGATTTTCATGGAAATGTAAAAAAGGTAGTCAATAAGCAATCCTTAAATCCTTATGGTTGAATGCAAAAATGTATGTTTGATAAAATTTATGAAAACAGTATTAGTACTGCATTTAGTACTATGCATAAAAGGAAATCAACTGAAAAGAATTCAACTTAACAAATAGTGGCTTTTAGGTCTTCCAACAAATTTCTGCTCATGTTTTACTGAACTTAAATATGAATTAATTTTTTTTTCTTTTTCCTAATTCATCTGTTTTGCGCCTGTTGATTTAAAAATGAAAAATGGGCCCTGGCTGGTGTAGCTCAGTGGATTGAGTGGAGGCTGGGAACCAAAGGGTCACCAGTTCGATTCCCAGTCAGAGCACATGCCTGGGTTTCAGGCCAGATCCCCAGTAGGGGGCATGTGAGAGGCAACCACACATTGATATTTCTCTCCTTTTTCTCCTTTCCTTCTCCTCTCTCTCTAAAAAAATAATAAACAAAATCTTTTAAAGATAAAAATGGAACTAAATATAGTTTTAAATATCATGAAAAACAATTTATTTCACATCCGGAATTTCGATCCCAGCCTTTCAAAGCTCTTTTTCTTTATTTGATAACTAAAATGCCATCACATGTACTTAAATCCCTAAAAGACACCTTGAACCTAACATGTTCAAGAGAGATAAAAAATGTTTTTGAGAAAAATATATTTATAATTTTAAATACTCCACACAGACACTTTTCAGAGCACGTCCTGAAGTGGGGCTGGAGGGTGAAGGGGGGCTGTGGAGGTCCCCAAAGGCTCAGCAGAAGCAGCAGCTCCTTCTTATGTTTCTCATGAGTTCATTGATCCACTGATCTAACAGAAATTGCTTGACCACCTAGACTTTATAAGGCATATTCGTCCTAATACTGGGAAAACAAGGGAGAAACACACAAAGTTCTTTCCTTCATAGAGCTTATATTCTAGTGAGAAAGAAAGCCAATAATTGAATAAAATGAAAATAATTTATAGGAGGCAGTAAAAATGGTATGAAGATAGTATTTAGATATCACCAAGGATGAACACTTTGAGCAGAGACCTAAATATTTCATCAGAAGTTAAATTTTTTCATAAGAGAATTTGAAATACTGTTGAATTCATCTACGCAGCTTGATAAGTAAAGTAGGCCCCTGGTTTGCTCTTGATGATGGAAACACTCAATGTGAGCTTTCGAGACCTTAGATTTGCCAGTTTACAACATGATTGTGTGGGATAATTTTCTATTTTGCTTTAGGGAAGTAAAGTTTGCATTTAACTCAGCTTCATCTGAGCTATGGTGGCCTAGGTGATACTGCTGACCATTTCATTGGAAGTGACAAAGTGACTATTTTATTGGAAAATTTGGAAGAAACACAGATTGTTTCATTTAGCTCAGAAGTAGCCTTTCATTTTATCTGGTTTGGAACAAATAAAATGAAATTGGTCAAAGAAGCTCAAAGCAATATAATAGCAATTTATAAGTTGAAAAAAATAAAAAGTCTTTTTTCAAGCTTAGTAAAGTACTTATTTAACTCTGATGTCAGAATATTAGGCATCTAAATTGGATTTTTGAATTAAATTTGTAAACATTTGCATTCCATACCTTATTTAAATGACAGAGGATAGCTCAAACACCAAAAGAAGAAAAATCAGAGAAAAAATGACAAGTATAATGTCAAAGTCTGAACATAGACTTTATCTACCTATTTACCTGTCCTCACATTCAATAGCACACATAAATGTGTACACAACAAAATATTTGTTGCATGTTCATTTATTAAGCATGTATGTTTTTATGCCACACTATTATAAATAACTAGAATGTATCAGTGAACAAAATAATCTTTGCTCTCATAAAGCTTACATTAGAGGAGAAAATAGACACTAATTGACACAATAAATCCATTATTTAGTAATAACAAAAATAGGAATAAAAGTAGAACAAGGAAGGAAGATCAAGAGTAATGATATGAATGAAGGAGTATATTTTCAAACAGGATAAAGAATAGTGAAATATGTCAGAAATATGCAACTAGACTCATTGAAAGTCACATTTTATATGGTACAGATATGCATTTATATGTAAAATGAATTTATATTTGATATATATATCAACATTTCTATTGATTTTTTTCTATAAGCAGTGGTAATATTTTTCACATTTTTTCTAAAATAAAGTATTCCTGATATTTACTTGAAAACATTTAATTTCAACTTCTTGTGGATAAGTAGAATAAAATACACATAAATAAATACTTGTGCAAAGGCCTTGTAGTCAAATGCACCTGCCTTTGGAATTCAGGTGTTGCCCACCCATGTTTAGAGACAGTAGTCAAGAAGCTGCCTGTCAGGTGGAAAGCAAGCTGTGTGAAGATTTTTCGAGGCCATTTTATTGGCTCATTTCCTTCATTTGTCTCTGTGTAGGAGATACACTTAAATGATAGAAATGTAGAAAGATAACAACAAATTGGCATATTATGTGTCAA
>PVKM010026481.1:0-19309 GCA_004027735.1 Carollia perspicillata | reverse complement strand
TGTTATGGTTAGGGTTAGGGCTAGGGCTTCATTTAGGGTTAGGGTTTTGTTTAAGGTTAGGGTTAGTGTTACGGTTAGGGTTATTGTTAGGGTTTCTTTTAGGGTTAGGGTTACGGTTACGGTTATGGTTAGGGCTAGTGCTAGGGCTTTGGTTAGGGTTAGTGTTAGGGTTATGGTTTTGGTTAGGGCTAGGGGTAGGACTTCAGTTAGGTTTAGGGTTAGGGCTAGGGGTTGTGTTACGGTTAGATGTATGGTTAGGGTTAGGTTTCAGTTTAGGGTTAGTGTTAGGGTTAGATTAGGGTTAGGGTTAGGGTTAGGGTTAGGGTTAGGGTTAGGGTTAAGGTGTGGTGCAAGCTAAGGCTAGGGTCAAGGCTAGGGATAGGATTAGATTTAGGGCTAGGTTTAGGACTCGGCTTGTGTCGTGGATTGGGTTATGGTTAGGCTTAGGGCTCGAGCTTGGGCTATGGCTAGATCTATGGCTAGCGAAAAGGTTAGGGTTAGGTTTAGGGTTATATTTAGGGTTAGGGTTAGGAATAGGCTTAAGGCTAGTGTTATGTTTAGTGTTATGGTTAGGTTTAGGGTTAGGTTTAGTGTAATGGTTAGGGTTATGGTTAGGGTTAAGGTTACGATTATGGATATGGTTTGGGCTAGGGCTAGGATTTTGTTTATGATTAGGTTAGGGTTAGGGTTAGGGTTATGTATAGGCTTATGGGTCTAGTTATGGTTAGTGTTATAGTACTTGTTATGGTTTGGTTTAGAGTTAGTGTTACGGTTAGGGTTATGGTTAGGGTTAGGTTTAGTGTTACGTTTACGGTTATGGTTATGGTTAGGGCTAGTGGTAGGGCTTTGGTTAGGGTTATGTTTAAGGTTAGGGTTAGGGTTTCGGTTATGGTTAGGGCTAGGGCTAGGGCCTCAGTTAGGGTTAAGTTTAGGGTTAGGGTTAGGGTTAGTGTTAGTGTTATGGTTATGGTTAGGTTTAGCGTTAGGTTTAGGGGTAGGTTTACTTTTATGGATAGAATTAGGGTTAGGGTTAGGGTTAGGGTTAGGTTTAGGGTTAGGGTTACGGTTAGGTATAGGCTTAAGTTTAGGGGCAAGGCTAGGGCTAGGATTAGGTTAGGACTAGGGTTAGGGCTAGGTTTAGGTCGTGGGTAAGGTTTATGGTTAGGCTGAGGGCTAGAGCTAGGGCAATGGCTAGGGCTATTTCTAGCAGAAGGGTTAGGGTGAGGTTTAGGGTTAGGGTTATGGTTAGGTATTGGCTTAAGGCTAGGGTTATGTTTAGGGTTATGGTTATGGTTAGGGTTAGAGTTAGTGTTACGGTTAGGGTTATGGTTAGGGTTATGGTTAGGTCTAGGGCTAGGGTTTTGGTTAGGGTTAGCTTTAGGCTTAGAGTTAGGGTTTTGGTTATGGTTAGGGCTGTGGCTAGGGCCTTAATTAGGGTTTGGATTAGGGTTAAGTTTAGGGTTACGGTTAAGGTTAGATTTTGGTTTAGGTTTAGGGTCAGGTTTACTTTTAAGGATAGGGTTAGGGTTTGGCTTAGGGTTAGGGTTAGATATAGGCTTAAGGCTAGGGTAAAACCTAGGGCTAGAATCAGGTTTAGGATTAGGCTTAGGGCTAGGTTTAGGTGTGTGTTAGGTTTGTGTTTAGGCTTAGGGCTCGAGCTAGGCCTATTGTTAGGGTTATGGCAAGGGCCAGGGTTAGTGTTAAGGTTAGGGTTAGGGTTAGGATTACGGTTATGGTTAGGGCTAGGGCTAGGACTTCGGGTAGTGTTAGTGGTAGGGTTAGGGGTAGTGTTACAATTAGATTTAGGGTTAGGGTTAGGGTTAGGTTTAGGCTTAGTGTTACGGTTAGAGCTAGGGTTAAGTTTAGGGTTAGGGTTAGGGTTTCGTATAGGCTAAGGCTAGGGTCAAGACTAAGAATAGGATTAGTTTTAGGGCTAGGGTTAGGGTAGGTTTAGGTCGTGGGTTGGGTTTATGGTTGGGCTTAGGGCTAGAGGTAGGGCTATGCCTAGGGCTGTGGCTAGGGAAATGTTAGGGTTAGGGTTAGGTTTAGGTTAGATTTAGAGCAATGACTACATTATGGTTAGGGCTAGGGCTAATGCTTTAATTAGGGTTAGGGTTAGGGTTAGGGTTACGGTTATGGTTAGGGCTAGGGCTAGGGCTAGGGCTTTGGTTAGGGTTAGGTTTAGGGTTAGTGTTAGGTCTAGGGCTAGGGCTTCAGTTACGGTTAGCTTTAGAGTTATGGTAGGGTTACTGATATGGTTAGGGTTAGCGTTAGGGTTAGGTTTAGGGTTAGGGTTAGTTTTATGGTTAGAATTATGGTTAGAGTTAGGGTTATAGTGAGGGTTAAGGTTAGGGTTACAGTTAAATATAGGCTTAAGGCTAGGGTCAAGGCTTGGGCTAGAATTACGTTTCGGGCTAGGTTTAGGGCTAGGTTAGGTCATGGGTTAGTTTTATTGTTAGGCTTAGGGGTAGAGCTAGGGCTATGGCGAGGGCTATGGCTAGGAGAAGGGTTAGGGTAACGGTTATGGTAGATTAAGAGCTAAGACTAGGTTTATCCTTAGGGTTAGGATTAGGGTTACTGCTAGGTTTAGGGACTGGCCTAGCGCTAGGTCTAAAATGAGGTCTACGGTAAGATTAGTGGGAGGGTTAGGGATAGGTTGAGGGTTACCGTTATGTAAGTACTGGGGATAGGTCTTTGAGTAGGGTTAGGTTTAGGGTTAGGGTTAGGGTTAGGTTTAGGTTTAGGGTTACATTTAGGTATAGGCTTAAGGCTAGAGTTATGGTTAGGGGTATTGTCAGGGTTAGGGTTGGGGTTACAGTTAACGTTATTTTTAGGGCTAGGGCTAGGGCTTTATTTAGGGTTAATTTTAGGGTTCGTGTTAGGGTTACAGTTATGTTTAGGGCTAGGCGTAGGGCTTCAGTTAGGTTTAAGTTTATGGTTAGGGTTATGGTTAGTGTTATGGTTAGGGTTAGTGATATGGTTATGTTTAGGGTTAGGTTTCGTGGTAGGGTAAGTGTTAGGGTTAGAGTTAGGTATTGGCTTAAATCTAGAGTCAAGGCTAGGTCTAGGATTAGGTTTAGGGCTAGGGTTAGGGCTAGGTTTAGGTCATGGGTTTGGTTTATGGTTAGGCTTAGGGCTAGAGCTAGCACTATGGCTACGGCTATGGGCAGGAGGAGGTATAGGGTTAGGGTTATTGTTAGATTTAGATTTAGATTTAGATCGAGGGTAGTTTTACCCTTAGGGTTCGGGTTAGGGTTAGATGTACTTTTAGGGATAGAGATAGGGCTAGGGCTAGGTCTAAAGTGAGGTCTACAGTAAGAATAGTGGGAGTGTTATGGTTAGGGTGAGGGTTACGGTTACGGTAATGGCTAGGGTTCGGGCAAGGGCTTTGGTTAAATTTAGGGTTATGTTTACGGTTATGGTTAGGGCTAGCGCTAGGCCTTTGGTTAAGGGTAGGGTTAGAGTTAAGGTTATGGTTAGGGCTATGGCTCGGACTTCGGTTAGCTTTAGTGGTAGGGTTAGGGCTAGTGTTACGGTTATAGTTAGGGTTAAGTTCAGGGTTAATGTTAGGGTTAGGGTTAGGGTTATGGTTAGTGTTAGGTTTAGGTTTAGGGTTACGGTTACGGTTATGGTTAGGGCTAGCGCTAGGCCTTTGGTTAGGGTTAGGGTTAGGGTTATGGTTAAGGTTAGGGCTAGTTCTAGGACTTCGGTTAGCGTTAGCGGTAGGGTTAGGGGTAGTGTTGTGGTTAGATTTAGGGTTAGCGTTAGGTTTAGGTTTAGGCTTAGTGTTACGGTTAGAGTTAAGGTTATGGTTAGGGTTAGGGTTAGGTTTTTGTATAGGCTAAGGCTAGGGTCAAGGGTAAGAATACGATTAGTTTTAGGGCAGGGTTAGGGCTAGGTTTAGGTCGTGGGTTGTGTTTTTGGTTGGGCTTAGGGCTAGACGTAGGGTTATGGCTAGGGTTATGGCTAGTGGAAGGGTTAGGGTTAGGGTTAGGGTTAGGGTTAGGGTTAGATTTAGAGCAATGGCTAGGTTGTGGTTAGTGCTAGGGCTAATGCTTTAATTAGGGTTAGGGTTAGGGTAACGGTTATGGTTAGGGCTAGGGCTAGCGCTAGGTCTTTGGTTAGGGTTAGGTTTAGAGTTAGTGTTAGGTCTAGGGCTAAGGCTTCAGTTACGGTAAGCTTTATAGTTATTGTTAGGGTTACTGATATGGCTAAGGTTAGCGTTAGGGATAGGTTTAGGGTTAGGGTTAGTTTTAGGGTTAGAATTAGGGTTAGCGTTAGGGTTATAGTGAGGGTTAAGGTTAGGGTTAGGGTTAAGTATAGGCTTAAGGCTAGGGTCAAGGCTAGGGCTAGGATTAGGTTAAGGGCTAGGGTTGGGGCCAGGTTTAGGTCTTGGGTTAGGTTTATGGTTAGACATTGGGCTAGAAGTAGGGCTATGGCGAGAGCTATGGCTGGCGGAAGGGTTAGGGTTAGGGTTAGTATTAGGATTAGGTATAGGCTTAAGCGTAGGGTTATGTTTAGTGTTATGGTTAGGGTTAGGGTTATGCTTAGGGTTAGGGATAGTGTTAGGTTTAGAGTTAGGGTTAGGGTTAGTGTTACAGTAGGGTTAGGGATAGTGTTAGGTTTGGGTAGTGTTAGTTGTAGAGTTAGAGTTAGGGTTAGGGTTAGGGTTCCCGTTAGGTATAGGCTTAAGTCTAGGGTCAGGTCTAGGGCTAGGATTAGGTTTAGGGCTAGGGTTAGGTCGTGGGTTAGGTTTATGGTTAGGCTTAGGGCTAGAGCTAGGCATATGGCTAGGACCATGGCTAGGTGAAATGTTAGGGTAAAGGTTAGGGTTAGATTTAGAGCTAGGACTAGGTTTATCCTTAGGGTTCGGTTTAGGGGTAGTGGTAGTTTTAGGGATAGGGCTAGGGCTAGGTCTAAATTGAGGTGTACAGTAAGATTACTGGGAGGGTTATGGTTAGGGTGACGTTACGGTTTTGGTAAAGACTAGGGCTAGAGCTTAGGTTAGGGTTAGGGTTAGGGTTAGGGTTACGGTTATCATTAGGGCTAGGGCTAGGGCTTCAGTTAGGGTTAGGTTTAGGGCTAAGGTTATGGTTAGTGTTACGGATAGGGTTAGGATTAGGGTTAGTTTTAAGGTTAGGGTTAGTGTTAGGGTTATGGTTAGGGTTATGGTTACGATTAGTGTTAGGGTTAGGTATAGGCTTAAGGCTAGGGTAAAGGCTAGGATTAGGATTAGGTTTGGGGCTAGGGTTAGGGCTAGATTTAGGAGGTTGGTTTGGTTAGGATTAGGGTTAGGGTTAGGGTTGGGGTTAGTATTAGGGTTAGGGTTAGAGTCACGGTTATGTATAGGCTTAAGGCTAGGGCCAAGGCTAGGTCTAGAATTAGGTTTAGGGCTAGGGTTAGGGCTAGGTTTAGGTTGTGGGTTAGGTTTATGTTTAGACTTAGGGCTAGAGCTAGGGCTATGGCTAGGTGTATGGCTAGAGGAATGGTTAGGGTTATGTTTAGGAATAGCAGTAGGATTAGGTTTAGGATAGGATTAAGGCTAGGGTTATGTTTAGCAATGGTTAGGGTTAGGGTAAGATTTAGTGTTACGGTTAGGGTTATGGTTAGGGTTATTTTTAGAGTTAGGTTTATGGTTACGGTTTTGGTTAGGGGTAGTTGTAGGGTTTTGTTTAGGGTTAGGTTTATGGTAAGGGTTAGTGTTTCAATTATGATTAGGGCTAAGGCTAGGGCCTTCATTAGGGTTAGGGTTAGGGTTGGGTATATTCTTAAGGCTAGGGTAAAGGCTTGGTCTGGGATTAAGTTTATACTAGGGTTAGGGATAGGTTTAGGTGAGGGTTAGGTTTATTGTTAAGCTTAGGGCTAGAGCTAGGGCTATTGCTATGACTATGGCTAGCGGAAGGGTTACTGTTAGGTTTAGGGTTAAGTTTAGTTTTACGTTTAGGGTTACGGTTACGGTATAGGTTAGGGCTAGGGCTAGTGTTTTTGGTTAGGTTTAGCTTTCGGATTAGGGTTAATGTTTCAGTTATGGTTAGGGCTGGGGCTAGGGCCTTAGTTAGGGTTTGGGTTAGGGTTAGATTTAGGGTTACGTTTAAGTTTAGACTTTGGTTTAGGTTTAGGATCAGGTTTAGTTTTAGTGATAGATTTAGGGTTAGGGTTAGGGTTAGATATAGTCTTAAGTCTAGGGTAAAGGCTAGGGCTAGGATTAGATTTAGGACTAGGGTTAGGGCTAGGTTTAGGTGTGGGTTAGGTTTATGGTTAGGCTTAGGGCTAGAGCTAGGGCTATGGCTAGGGCTATGGCTAATTTTAAGGTTATGTTGATGGTTAGGTTTAGGGTTAGGGTTATTTTTAAGTTTAGGTTTAATGTTAGGTTAGTGTTAGTGTTATGGTTAGGGTTAGTGTTATGGTTAGGTTTAGGGTTAGGTTTAGAGTTAGGAATAGTGTTAGGGTTAGGGTGAGGGTTAGGGGTGCGGTTATCATTAGGGCTAGGGCTAGAGCCTCAGTTAGGGTTTGGTTTAGGGTTAGGGTTAGGGGTAGAGGTAGGTTTAGTTTTAGAGATAGAGTAAGGATGAGTGTTAGGGTTAGTGTAAGGGTTAGGTTTAGGGTTAGGGTTAGTGATAGGGTTAGATATAGGGTTAGGGTTAGGGTTAGGGTTAGGTATAGGCTTAAGTCTAGGGTCAAGGTTAGGGCTAGGATTCGGTTTAGGGCTAGGTTTAGTGCTAGGTTTACGTCCTGTGTTAGATTTATGGTTATTCTTAGGGCTAGAGCTAGGGCTATGGCTAGGGCTTTGGCTAGGGGAAGCGTTAGGGTTAGGGTTAGGGTTAGGGTTAGTGTTAGTATTATGGTTAGGGTTAGGGTTAGCATTAGTTTTAGGGGTAGGTTCACTATTAGGCATAGCGTTAGGGTTAGTGTTAGTGTTAGGGTTAGTGTTAGGGTTGGGGTTAGGGTAGTGGTAGTTTTACAGTTAGGGTTAGGGTTGAGGTTAGGTGTAGGCTTAAAGCTAGGGTCAAGGCTAGGGTTAGGATTAGTTAGAGGTCTAGGGTTAAGGCTAGGTTTAGGTCTTGGGTTAGGTTTATTATTAGGCTTTGGGCTAGAGCTAGGGCTATGGCTAGGCCTATGGCAAGGAGATTGGTTAGGGTTACTGTTAGCATTAGGGTTAGATTTAGAGCTAGGTCTAGTTTTGTACTTAGGGTTCTGTTTAGAGGTCTTGGTAGATTTAGGGATATGTCTAGGGCTAGGTCTAAAGTTGGTTCTACGGTAAGATTAGTGGGATGGTTAGGGTAGGGTGAGGGTTATGGTTATGATAAGGGCTAGGGCTAGGATTTTGGTTAGGGTTAGTTTAGGGTTAGGTTTAGGTTTAGGGTTAGGGTTAGTGTTAGGGTTAGTTTTAGGGTTAGGGTTAGGTTTAATGTTAGGTTTAGGGTTAGGTATAGGCTTAAGGCTAGGGTTATGGTTACGGTTATGGTTATTGTTATTGTTAGGGTTAGGGTTAGTTTTACGGTTAGGGTTATGGTTAGGCTTAGGGTTAAGGTTACGGTTATGGTTAGGGTTAGGTCTGGGGCTGGTGCTTTGGTTAGGGTTAGGTTTACATTTACGGTTATGGTTAGGGCTACGCCAAGTCTTTAGTTTGGGTTAGGTTTAGTATAAGGGTTATCTTACTTATATTTTTAGGGTTAGGTCTAGTGCTTCATTTAGGATTAGGGTTAGGGTTTTTGTTAGGGTTAGTGATACAGTTAAGGTTAGGGTTAGGGTTAGTGTTTCAGTTATAATTATGGTTAGGTTTAGTTTTAGGTTTAGGGTTACGATTACGGTAATGTTTAGGGCTAAGTCTAGGGCTTTGTTTAGGGTTAGGGATAGGGTTAGTGTTAGTTTCTGGTTAGGTTTAGGGTTAGGGTTAGAGTTACGGTTACGGTTGGGGTTAGGGTTAGGGTTTCATTTTGGGTTAGGGTTAGTGGTAGGGTTAGGGTTATGGTTAGGTTTAGGGTTAGGGTTAGTGTTAGAGTTAGGCTTAGGGTTGGGTATACGCTTAAGGCTTGGGTATGGTTAGGGTTATGGTTATTTTTATGGTTAGGGCTAGGGCTAGGGCTAGAGCTTTGCGTAGTGTTAGGTTTAGGGTTTGGATTAGGGTTACTGTTATGGTAGGGTTAGGGGTAAACCTTTATTTAGGGTTAGGATTTCGTTTAGGGTTAGGCTTAGGGTTACGGTTAGGGTTATTGCTTGGGTTTGTTTTAGGGTTTATTTTTACGGTTACGGTTATGGTTAAGGCTAGTGCTAGGGCTTTGGTTAGGGTTATGTTTCTGGTTAGGGCTAGGGCTTCAGTTAGGTTTAGGGTTAGAGTTAGGGGTAGTGTTACGGTTAGATTTAGGGTTAGTGTTAGGTTTAGTGTTAGGCTTAGGGTTAGTGTTAGGGTTAGAGTTAGGTTTAGGGTTAGGGTTAGGGTTAGGTTTAGGCTAAGGATAGGGTCAAGCCTAGGGATAGGATTAGTTTTAGGGCTAGGCCAAGGACTCGATTTAGGTCGTGGATTGGGTTATGGTTAGGCTTAGGGCTAGAGCTAGGGCTATGGCTAGATCTATGTCTAGCGGAAGGGTTGGGGATAGGTTTAAAGTTAGGTTTAGGATTAGGGTTAGGGGTAGGCTTGAGGCTAGTGTTATGTTTAGGGTTATGGTTAGGGTTAGGGTTATGTTTACTGTAATGGTTAGGATTATGGTTAGGTTTAGGTTTAGGTTTAGGGTTCCGTTTATGGTTATGGTTATGTTTAGGGCTAGGATTTTGGTTAGGATTAGGTGTAGGTTTAGGGTTAGGGTTAGGTATAGGCTTAAGGCTATGATTATGGTTAGGGTTATAGTTATCATTAGAGTTAGGGTTAGGGTTAGAGCTACAGTTAGGGTTATGGTTAGGGTTAGGTTTAGGGTTACGTTTACAGTTACGGTTATGGTCAGGGCTAGGGCTAGGGCTTTGGTTAGTGTTATGTTTAGGGTTAGGGTTAGGTTTTCACTTATGGTTAGGGCTAGGGCTAGGGCCTCAGTTAGGGTTAGGGTTTGTGTTAGTATTATGGTTAGGGTTAGGGTTAGTGCTAGGTTTAAGGGTAGTTTTACTATTAGGGATAGAGTTAGGGTTAGTGTTAGGGTTAGGGTTAGGGTTAGGTGTAGGGTTAATTTTAGGATTATGGTTATGGTTAGGGCTAGGCCTAGGGCTTCAGTTAGGGTTTTCTTTAGGGTTAGGGTTAGGGTTAGTGTTAGGGTTCGTGTTACAGTTAGTGTTAGGGTTAGGTTTAGGTTTAGGGTTAGTGGTAGGGTTACAGTTAGTGTTAGGGTTAGGGTTAGACTTAAAGCTAGGGTCAAGGCTAGTGTTAATATTAGGTTAGGGCTAGGGTTAAGGCTAGGTTTAGGTCGTGGGTTAGGTTTATGATTAGGCTTAGGGCTAGAGCTAGGGTTATGGCTAGGGATATGGCAAGGAGATGGTTTAGGGTTACTCTTAGGGTTAGGGTTAGATTTAGAGCTAGGGCTAGGTTTATCCTTAGGCTTCGGTTTAGAGGTCTTTGTTGATTTAGGGATATGGCTAGGGCTAGGTCTAAAGTGGGGTCTACAGTAAGATTATTGGAAGGGTTAGGGATGGTGAGGGTTATGGTTATGGTAAGGGCTAGGGCTAGGGTTTCAATTAGGGTTAGTTTAGGGCTAGGGTTAGGTTTAGGGTTAGGGTTAGTTTTATGGTTAGTTTTAGGGTTAGGTTTACATTTAATGTTAGGTTTAGGGTTAGGTATAGGCTTAAGGCTAGGGTTATGGTTAGTGTTATGTTTATTGTTAGGATTAAGTTTATGTTTCGTGTTTAGGTTAGGGTTATACTTAGGGTTATGTTTAGGCTTAGGGTTAGGGTTAGCGTTAGGTTTAGTGTTAGGATCACGGTTACATATAGGCTTAAGGCTAGGGCCAAGGCTAGGGCTAAGGTTAGGTTTAGGTCTAGGGTTTGGGGTATTTTTAGGTCGTGGTTTAGGTTTATTGTTAGGCTTAGATCTAGAGCGAGAGCTATGGCTAGGGCTATGGCTAGCGGAAAGGTCAGGTTTAGGTTTAGGGATAGGGTTAGGTTTATGGTTACGGTTAGTTTTAGGGTTAGGGTTACGGTTACAGTTACGGTTAGGGCTAGGTCTAGGGTTTTGGTTAGGTTTAGCTTTAGGATTAGGGTTATTGTTTCGGTTATGGTTAGGGCTTGGGCTAGGGCCTTAGTTAGGGTTTGGGTTAGGTTTAGGTTTAGGGTTATGTTTAAGGTTATAATAAGGGTTAGGTTTAGGGTCAGGTTTAGTGTTAGTGATAGAGTTAGGGTTAGGGTTAGGGTTATAGTTAGGTTTAGATATAGTCTTAAGGCTAGGGTAAAGGCTAGTGCTAGGATTAGGTTTAGGACTAGTGTTAGGGCTAGGTTTAGGTGCGCGTTAGGTTTATGGTTAGGCTTAGGGCTAGAGCTAGAGGTATCACTAGGGCTATGGCTAGTGTTAGGGTTATCGTGATGGTTAGGTTTAGGGTTGTGGTTATTGTAAGGGTTAGGTTTAGTGTTAGGGTTAGTGTTAGTTTTAGGGTTAGGTATAGCATTATGGTTAGGGTTAGGGTTATGTTTAGACTTAGGAATAGTGTTAGTGTTAAGGTTAGGTTTAGGGGTTTGGTTATGGTTAAGGCTAGGGCTAGGGCCTCAGTTAGGGTTTGGTTTAGGGATTGGGTTAGGGTCATGTGTAGGTTTAGTTTTAGTGCTAGAGTAAGGTTTAGTGTTAGGGTAGTGTTAGGGTTAGTGTTAAGGTTAGGTTGAGGGTTAGAGTTAGTGGTAGGGTTAGATTTAGGGTTAGGGTTAGGGTGACAGTTAGGTATAGGCTTAAGGCTAGGGCCAAGGCTAGGGCTAGGATTCGGTTTAGGGCTAGTGTTAGGGCTAGGTTTACATCGTGTGTTAGATTTATGGTTAGGCTTATGGCTAGAGCTAGGGCTATGGCTAGGGCTGTGGCTTGGGAAGGCTTAGGGTTAGTGTTAGGTTTAGATTTAGTCCCAGGGCTAGGTTTATCCTTAGGGTTAGGATTAGGGGTAGTGCTAGGTTTAGGGATAGGGCTAGGGCTACATCTAAAGTGAGGTCTACAGTAAGATTACTGGGAGGGTTATGGTTAGGGTGAGGGTTACTGTTATGGTAAGGGCTAGGGCTAGGGCTTCGTTTAGGGTAAGGGTTAAGGTTAGGGTTCTGTTTAGGGTTGGGGTTAGTGTTATGGTTAGGTTTAGGGTAAGGTTTAGGGGTCTGTTTAGTTTTAGGGATAGACTTAGTTTAGTGTTAGGGTTAGTTTTAGGGTTAGGTTTAGGGTTAGGGTTAGTGGTAGGGTTAGAGTTAGGGTTAGGGTTAGGGTTAGGGATAGGGTTAGGTATAGGCTTAAGGCTAGGGTTATGTTTAGGGTGATGGTTAGGGTTAGGGTTAGGTTTAGTGATAAGGTTAGGGTTAAGGTTAGTGTTAGGGTTAGGGTTACGGTTACGGTTATGTTTATGGTTAGGGCTAGGGCTAGGGTTTTGGTTAGGGTTAGCTTTAGGGTTCGGGATAGGGTTTCACTTATGGTTATGGCTGGGGCTAGGGCCTTAGTTAGGGTTTGTCTTAGGGTTAGGTGTAGTGTTACATTTCAGGTTAGAATTAGGTTTAGGTTTAGGGTCAGGTTTAGTTTTAGGGATAGATTTAGGGTTAGGGTTATGTTTAGGGTTAGGGTTGGGGTTAGATATAGGCTTTTTGCTAGGGTAAAGGCTAGGGCTATTATTAGGTTTAAGACTAGGGTAAGGGCTAGGTTTAGGTGTGGGTTAGGTTTAGGTTAGGCTGAGGGCTAGAGCTAGGCCTATCTCTAGGGCTATGGCAAGGGGAATGTGTAATGTTAGGGTTAGGCTTAGGTTTAGGTTTAGGTTTAGGGTTAGGGTTAGGGTTAGGTATAGGCATAAGGCTGGATTTATGGTTAGGGTTATAGTTAGGGTAGGTTTAGGGTTAGGGTTAGTGTTATGGTTCAGGTTAGTGTTAGGGTTAGTGTTATGGTTATGGTTAGGATTCGGGTTAGATATAGGTATAGGCTTAAGGCTATAGTTGTGGTTAGATTTAGGGTTAGGGTTAGGGTTAGGGTTACGATTACGGTTATGGTTGGGGCTAGGGCTAAGGCTTTGGTTACAGTTAGGTTTAGTGTTAGGGTTAGGGTTATGATTATGGTTACGGCTTGGTCTAGTGCTTCAGTTATGGTTAGGGTTAGGGTTAGGTTTAGGGTTAAGTTTATTGTTACGGTAACGGTTAGTTTTAGTTTTAGGTTTAGGTTTAGGGTTAGGGTTAGTGTTAGTGTTAGGTTTAGGATAAGGGATAAGATTAGGAATAGGGTTAGGTATAGGCTTAAGGGTAGATTCAAGGCTAGGATCAGGATTATGTTTAGGGCTAGTGTTAGGGCTAGGTTGAGGTGTGGGTAGGTTTATGGTTTGTCTTAGGGCTAGAACTATGTCTATGGCTAGGGCTATGGCTAGCGGAACGTTTAGGGGTAGGTTTAGGGTTAAGGTTAGTGTTAGGTATAGGCTTAAGACTAGGGTTATGTTTAGCATTATGGTTAGGGTTATGATTAGGGCTAGCGTTAGGGTTATGGTTAGTGTTAGCTTTAGTGTTAGGGTTAGGGTTTCGGTTATGGTTAGGGCTTGGGCTAGGGCCTTAGTTAGGGTTTGTGTTAGGTTTAGGTGTAGGGTTAGAGTTATAGTTATGGTTATTGGTTGGTCTAGGGCTTCAGTTAAAGTTTGGGGTAGGGTTACGGTTACGGTTAGCGTTACGGTTAGAGTTAGGTTTAGAGTTAGGTTTAGGGTTGGGGTTAGGATTAGGATTAGGTTTAGGAATAGGCTTAAGTCTAGGGTCAAGTCTAGCGCTAGGATTAGGTTTAGGGCTACGTTTAGGGTTAGGTTTAGGTCCCGGATCAGATTTATATTTAGGCTTAGGGCTAAAGCTAGGGCTATAGCTAAGGCTCTGGCTAGCGGTAGGGTTAGGTTTAGGTTTAGGGTAAGGATTAGGGTTAGGGATTTCTATAGGCTTAAGGCTAGTGTTATGTTTAGGGTTATGGTTAGGGTTAAGGTTAGGTTTAGTGTAACATTTAGGGTTATGGTTAGGGTTAGGTTTAGGATTAGGATTACGATTACGGATATGGTTAGGGCTAGCGCTAGGTTTTTGTTAGGATTAGGTTTAGGATTAGGGTTAGGGTTTCGGTTATAGTTAAGGCTGGGGCTACGGCCTTAGTTAAGGTTTCGGTTATGGTTAGGTTTAGGGTTACCTTTTAAGGTTAGAATTAGGATTAGATTTAGGGTCAGGTTTAGTTTTAGTGATAGAGTTAGGTTTAAGTTTAGGGTTAGTGTTAGATATAGTCTTAAAGCTAGGGTAAGGCTAGTGCTAGGATTAGGTTTAGGACTAGAGTTAGGGCTAGGTTTAGGTGTGGGTTAGGTTTATGGTTAGGCTTAGGGCGAAAGCTAGGGCTATGGCTAGGGCTATGGGTGGGGTTAAGGTTATGGTGATGGTTAGGTTTAGGTTGGGGTTAGTGTTAGGGTTAGTGTTAGGGTTACGTTTAGGGTTAGGGTTAGTGTTTGGTTTAGGGTTAGGGTTAGCATTATGGTTAGGGTTAGGGTTATGTTTAGATTTAGTAATAGTGTTAGTGTTAGGCTTAGGGTTAGGGGTTCGATTATGTTTAGGGCTAGGTCTAGGGCCTCAGTTAGGGTTTGGTTTAGGGTTAGGGTTAGGGGTAGGGGTAGGTTTAGTTTTAGGGATAGAGTAAGAGTTAGTGTTATGGTTAGTGTTAGGGTTAGGTTTATGGTTAGGGTTAGTGGTAGGGTTAGATTTAGGGTTAGGGTTAGGGTTACGGTTAGGTATAGGCTTAAGACTAGGGCCAATGCTATCGCAAGGATTTGGTTTAGGGCCAGGGTTAGGTCTAGGTTTACGTCGTGTGTCAGATTTATGATTAGGCTTAGGGCTAGAGCTAGGGATATGGGTAGGGCTGTGGCTAGGGGAAGGCTTAGGTTTAGGGTTAGATTTAGATTTAGAGCCAGGGCTAGGTTTATCCTTAGGGTTAGTATTAGAGGTAGTGCTAAGTTTAGGGATAGGGCTATGGCTAGGTCTAAAGTGAGGTCTACTGTAAGGTTAGTGGGAGGGTTATCGTTAGGGTGAGTTTTACCATTATGGTAAAGGCTAGGGTAAGGCTTCGGTTAGGGTAAGGGTTAAGGTTAGGGTTAGTTTTAGGGTTAGGCGTAGGGTTTCAGTTATCGTTAGGGCTAGGACTAGGGCCTCAGTTAGGGTTAGGGTTAGGTTTAGGTTTAGGGTTAGTGTTACGGTTAGTGTTAGGGTTAGGTTTAGCGGTCGGTTTAGTTTTAGGAACACACTTAGAGTTATTGTTAGGGTTAGTTTTAGGATTAGGTTTAGGGTTAGGATTAGTGGTGGGGTTAGAGACAGGGTTAGGGTTAGTCTTAGGAATAGGGTTTGGTATAGGCTTAAGCCTGGTGTTATGTTTAGGGTTATGGTTATTGTTAGGGTTAGGTTTACTGTAAAGGTTAGAGTTTTGGTTAGGGTAGCGTTTAGGGTTAGGGTTATGGTTACGGTTATGCTTAGGGCTAGGGCTAGGATTTTGGTTAGGATTAGTTTTAGGGTTAGTGTTATCTTTAAGTATAGGCTTAAGGCTAGTGTTATGGTTAGGGTAATAATTATTGTTAGGGTTAGGTTTAGGGTTAGGGTTAGTGTTAGGGTTAGAGTTAGGTGAGAGTGAGGGTTAGTGTTAAATTTAGGGTTAGAGTTAGTTTTAGGGTTAGTGTTAGAGGTAGAGTTAGGTTGAGTGTGTGGGTTAGGGTTAGGGTTAGTGATAAGTATAGGCTTAAGGCTAGGTTCAAGGCTATGGCTAGGATTATGTTTAGGGCTAGGTTTAGTGTTAGGGTTTAGTTTAGGCTATAAGCTAGGGTTGTGTTTAGGGTTATAGTTAGGGGTAGCGGTAGGTTTAGTGTTATGGTTATGGTTATGCTTAGGGTTAGGTTTAGGGTTAGGGTTAGTGTTTCTGTTATGATTAGGGCTAGGGCTAGGGCCTCAGTTAGGGTTAGGGTTAGGATTAGTGTTACGGTTACGGTTATGGTTAGGGTAGGTTTAGCTTTAGGGTTATTGTTAGGGTTAGCGTTAGGGTTAGGGTTATGGTTAGGGTTAGAGTTAGGTTTAGGGCTAGGGTTAGGGCTATTTTTAGGGTTAGTGTTAGGGTTAGGTTTAGGTTTTGGGTTAGGTTCATGGTTACGTATAGACTTAAGGGTAGGGCCAAGGCTAGGTCTAGGAGTAGGTTTAGCGCTAGGGTTAGTGCTAGGTTTAGGTCGTGGGTTAGATTTATGTTTAGGCTTAGGGCTAGAGCTAGGGCTATGGCTAGGGCTGTGGCTAGGGGAAGGGTTAGAGTTAGGGTTAGATTTAGATTTAGAGCCAGGGCTAGGTTTATTCTTAGGGTTAGCATAAGGCGCAGTAGTAGGTTTAGGAATAGTGGTAGGGAAAGGTCTAAAGTGAGGCCTACGGTAAGATTAGTGGGAGGGTTAGGGTTAGGGTGAGGGTTACCCTCATATTAAGGGCTAGGGCTAGGGCTTCGGTTAGGATTAGGGTTAGGGTTAAGGTTAGGTTTAGGTTTATGGTTAGTGTTAGTTTTAGGGTCAGGGTTAGGGTGAGATATAGGTATAGGCTTAAGCCTAGAGTTATGGTTATGGTTAGGGTTACGATTACAGTTATGGTTACGGCTAGGGCTATGGCTTCAAATAGGGTTAGGGTTAGGGTAGGTTTAGGGTTATTGTTATGGTCAGGATTAGTTTAGGCTTAGGTTTAGGTTAGGGTTAGTGTTAGTGTTAAGTTTAGGATAAGGGATAGGATCAGGAATATGGTTAGGTATAGGCTTAAGGCTAGGGTCAAGGCTAAGGCTAGGATTAGGTTTTGGGCTAGGATTAGGTTTATGATATAGGTTAGGTTTATGGTTAGGCTTAGGGCTAGAGTTAGGGCTATGGCTAGGGCTATGTCTAGGGGAAGGGTTAGATTTAGGGTTAGGTTTAGATTTAGAGCCAGGGCTAGGTTTATCCTAGGGTTAGGATTAGGAGTAGTGGCAGGTTTAGAAATAGGGCTAGGGATAGGTCTAAAGAGAGGACTGTGGTAAGATTATTGGGACAGTTAGAGTTAGGGTGAGGGTTAACCTCATGGTAAGGGCAAGCGCAAGGGCTTCGGTTAGGATTAGGGTTAGTGTTAGGGTTAGGGTTAGGGTTAGGGTTAGGTTTAGTTTTAGGGTTAGATTTAGGTATAGGCTTAAGGCTAGAGTTATGGTTAGGGTTATGGTTAGGGTTAGGGATATGGTTATGGTTATGGTTAGGTCTAGGGCTATGGCTTTGTTTAGGGTGAAGTTTAGGGTTAGGGTTAGGTTTACGGTTAGTGTTACGGTTAGGTTAGGTTTAGGGTTAGGTTTAGGGGTAGCGTTAGTGTTAGGGTTAGAGTTAGGGTTAGGGTTAGGATTAGGATTAGGGTTTAGTAAAGACTTACGGCTAGGGTCAAAGCTAGGGCTAGGATTAGGTTTACGGCTAGGGTTAGAGCTAGGTTTAGGTCGTGGTTTACGTTTATATTTACGCTTAGGACTAGAGGTAAGGCTATGGCTCAGGCTATGTCTAGCGGAAGTGTTAGTGTTAGGTTTAGGCTTAGGGTTAGTGTTAGGGTTAGGTATAGGCTTAAGCCTGGTGTGATGTTTAGGGTTATGGTTAGGGTTAGGGTTAGGGTTAGGTTATTGTTAGGGTTAGTGTTAGGGTTAAGTTTAGGTTTTGGGTTAATTTCATGGTTACATATAGGCTAAAGGGTAGGGCCAAGGCTAGGGCTAGGATTAGGTTTAGCGCTTGGGTTAGTGCTAGGTTTAGGTTGTGTTTTAGGTTTATGTTTATGCTTAGGGCTACAGCCTGGGCTATGGCTAGGGCTGTGGCTAGGTGAAGGATTAGTGTTAGGGTTAGGTTCAGATTTAGAGCCAGGGCTAGGTTTATCCTTAGGGTTAGGATTAGGAGTAGTGCTAGGTTTAGAAATAGGGCTAGGGCTAGGTCTAAAGTGAGGTCTATGGTAAGATTAGTGGGAGGGTTAGGGTTAGGGTGAGGGTTACCGTCATGGTAAGGGCTAGGGTAAGGGCTTCGGTTAGGATTAGGGTTAGTGTTAGGGTTAGGGTTAGGGTTATGTTTAGGGTTAGTGTTACGGTTAGGGTTAGGGTTAGGGTTAGATTTATGTATAGGCTTAAGTCTAGAGTTATGGTTAGGGTTATGGTTACTGTTAGGGTCAGGGATAGGGTTACGGTTATGTTTATGGCTAGGGTTAGGGCTTTGGTTAGGGTGAAGTTAGAGTTAGGGTTAGGGTTACGGTTAGGGTTAGGGCTTGGGCTAGCAATTCAGTTCAGTTTAGGGTTAGGGTTAGGGTTAGGTTTAGTGTAATGGTTAGGGTTTTTTTTTAGGGTTAGGTTCAGGGTTAGGGTTATGGTTATGGTTAGGGCTAGGGCTAGGATTTAGGTTAGGATTAGGTTTTGGGTTAGGGTTAGGGTTAGGTATAGGCTTAAGGCTAGGTTTATGGTTAGGGTAATAGTTATTGTTAGGTTTAGAGTTATTGTTAGGGTTACAGTTAGGGTTATGGTTAGGGTTAGGTTTACTGTTATGGTTACGGTTACGGTTTTGGTTAGGTCTAGGGCTAGCACTTTGGTTAGGGTTAGGGTTAGGGTTTGGTTTAGGTTTAGGGTTAGGTCTAGGGCTTCAGTTGGGGTTAGGGTTAGGGTTACACTTAGGGTTATTGTTATGGTTAGTGTTAGTGTTATGGTTAGGTTTAGGGTTAAAGTTCGTGTTAGGGTTAGTATTAGGGTTAGAGTTAGGTTGAGAGTGAGGGTTAGGGTTAGGGTTAGGGTTAATTTTAGGCTTAAGGCTAGGGTCAAGTCTAAGGTTAGGATTAGGTTTAGGGCTATGGTTAGGTTTAGGTTTAGGGTTATGGTTATTGTTAGGGCTAGGGCTAGGGCTTTGGTTATGGTTAGATTTAGGGTTAGGGTTAGGGATTCTTTTATGGTTAGGGCTAGGGCTAGGTCCTTAGTTAAGTTTAGGGTTAGGCTTAGGGTTAGGGTTAATGTTACGTTCTGGGTTAGGGTTAGCGTTAGGTTTAGGTTTAGGTTTAGGTTTAGGTTTAGCGATAGGTATGGTTTAGTTTTATGGATAGAATTAGGGTTAGGTTTAGGTTTAGGGTTAGGGTTAGCATTTGGTTTAGGTTTAGGGTTAGAGTCACGGTTACGTATAGGCTTAAGGCTAGGTCCAAGGCTAGGTCTAGGATTAGGTTTAGAGCTAGGGTTAATGCTAGTTTCAGGTCGTGGGTTAGGTTTATGGTTATGCTAAGGGCTAGAGTTAGGGCTATGTCTAGGGCTATGGCTAAGGGAAGTGTTAGGGTTAGGGTTACGTTTAGATTTACAGCCAGGGCTAGGTTTATTCTTAGGGTTAGGATTAGGAGTAGTGCTAGGTTTAGGAATAGGGCTAGGGCTAGCTCTAAAGTGAGGTCTATAGTAAAATTAGTGGGAGGTTTAGGGTGAGGGTGAGGGTTACCGTCATGGTAAGGGCTAGGGCAAGGGCTTTGGTTAGGATTATGTGTAGGGTTAGGGTTAGGGTTAGGGTTAGTGTTATGGTTAGGGTTAAGTTTAGTTTTAGAGTCAGATTTATTTATAGGCTTAAGGCTAGGGTTATGGTTAGGGTTATGGTTAGGGTTAGGGTTAGAGATATGGTTAAGTTATGGTTAGGGCTAAGTCTAGGTCTTTGGTTAGGATTAGGTTTAGGGTTAACTTAGGTTTAGGGTTAGGGTTAGTGTTAGGGGTAGGGTTAGGGTTAGGTTTAGAGCTAGGTATATGCCTAGGGCTATGGCTAGCGGAAAGATTAGGGTTAGGTTTAGGCTTAAGGCTAATGTTATGTTTAGGTTTGTGTTTAGGATTAGGGTTAGGTTTAGTTTAACGGTTAGCGTTATGTTTAGGCTTAGGTTTAGGTTTATGGTTACGGTTATGGTTATGCTTAGTTCTAGGTCTAGGGTTTTGCTTAGGATTAGATTTAGGTTTCGGGTTAGGTTTTCAGTTATGCTTAGGGCTGCGGCTAAGGCCTTAGTTAGGGTCGGGTTAGGGTTAGGGTTAGGGTTAGGGTTAGGGTTATGGTTAAGGTTAAGGTTAGAATTAGAGTTATGGTTGGGGTTAGTTTTAGGGTTAGGGTTATGGGTACGGTTATGGTCAGGGCTAGGGCTAGGGCTTTGGTTAGGGTTATGTTTAGGGTTAGGG
>PVKM010026480.1:0-19321 GCA_004027735.1 Carollia perspicillata | reverse complement strand
TAAGCAGTCGTGCATTTCATATGGAGTCTATTACTATTCAAAGGCATTATTCAATAGAGAGCATATGTTTAAGTATTCTGAATTTACATCAAAATTTCCCTAAAAAATTCTAAGATTAAAAAAAAAATCTATGGACTGACAGGAAGTAAAACTGAACCATTTGACACAACTCCATAACAGCTGGGTGCATGAAAATGCTGGGAATTGGGAACTTTCCATTAAAATAGCTGCGGAAACATTATATCGTATGTAAGTTCCGCCTTAAACCATTTTGAATAGCTACTGTTTATAGAGCACCTACAATGTGCCAGATGCTGTGTAGACATTATTTCTAAAAATAACTCTACAAGTACTGCTTCCATTTGTGCAGGTCAAAAAAACAAAACAAAACAAAACAAAACCCTGTCTTCAATTTGGTGGTGACTTGCCCAAAGCCATAGAAGCTAAGACGTGGCAGAGGTGGAATTCATACCCAGGTTTCTCAGACGGGAAATTCTGAATTTTTCCACTTTACCACATTGCCCCCCATTATGTCAAATATTGCTGGTATTGCTCCTCCATCTCCACACAATACCTGTTTATCTGCATTGACTGTTTAGGAATTTTACGTAACTGGACAATTACAGTGTAACTCCAATTCCAAAGCTGTTGTTTCTGTCCTTGTTGGATTATGGCAGGTGTCATTCTGTAACTGGCCCGAAGAATCCCCTTCCCTACGATGAGGGGGCAGACAACCAACAGCATTTCAAAGCCAATTACATAGATATAATTCCCACTCAAGTGTGTATGAGGCGGTCCCCCCAAAATGCGATTTATTTATAAAAATTGTGTATTTATTCTTACATGTTTAAACTTCAGACACCTTCAAAGTACTCTCCATTTGATGCAATACACCTATCAAGACATTTTTTTCCACCGCTCAAAACAGTTTTTGAACTCATTGATTTTGATGCCTTTTAGTGCTTCTGCTGTTTATTGTTTTACCTCTTCCACTTCAGCACAACATTCCCTTTGGGGACTTTTTTCATCCGGGGAAACAAAAAAAAAGTCACTTGCAGAGGGATTCGGTGAACAGGGAGGGTGTGGCATGGGGGTCCTGTTGGGGTTTTTTGTTTTTGTCAAAAACTGCTGAACACTCAGCATGGTGTGGGCGGGTGAACTCCTAAATCCCCCATCATGAAACAGGCAAATACTGAATGGGTCTTCAAAAACTTCACTGAAGCCAGACACAGCACAACAAGGCCAGCTTGTCCACTGAGGCAGATGGGTTCCTAGAACACTCACCTGGCAAGGGAAGCCTGCACTACAAGGGGATCGCCCTGCAGAAGAGAATTTGGATTTTGTGGGGAGCTGAGGCAAACATAAAAGGATGAAAAGCATACACTTCTACAAATATAAAAAAACATGAATAAATGGAATAAATAGGTATGACAACTTATTCTCCCTGCACTTATAGGTATTTATACTTGTTATTAGATAGACTTTCAAAATGAAAATGCATTATTTAACATATTTTTATAGCACAAACTGAAATAGTATATCAAGATGAAGCTTCATATTCAGTAAAATATTTTTAAAAGCAATTCAATAAAAAACTATAGTTTAAAAAAGATCATAAAATTTTTATTTAATCTGACAAAGATAAACTCAAAAGCCATGTAATATCTAATCAAAAGTCAGGATAATACTTTTATCCCATTAAATTAATATTTATAAGTCACTAGTGGATTATCTCTGTGTCAGTTATAACCGTCTTACATTCATATTGTAGGGATAAATGTTATTGGAATCACCTACGGGATAATTACATTGACTCTTAAATTAATACTTAAATAGCTTCAGTTAATATAATTTCCATGGAATAAAGTAAGTCACTATTCTTACCCATACTTTTCAGAGTAGGTATATGTTATGTATAATTAGAATTGAGAAAAACATCTATTCTTTTCTAAGCACATACATACACACACATACACACTAATAAAAATCATGTAAGTTATTTGGGTATGTTTTATATTTGTTTGTGAAAAGGACAGTTCTTCACCAAAAAGCTAAAGCAAAGATACAGCATTTCCTAGCATTAAGAGAGAAGTTAGAAAGAAAAAAATTAACTATGTTTGAAATGACTTCACTTTAAAAGCATGTAGAATGACTTTACAATAAAAACTGAAAGCATTTTTCTTAATTTTACACATAATGGTTTTTAACAATGATTAGTAATAGTGTTGAATGATACTGATTAAGGATTACTCTACCAACAGTCAGACATATTTTTGTGTAATAACCATCGGAGAGTTGGGCTTTTTAGGGCCTTTAATTTATTTTCCATGTCTGGTACTTCAAACTATAGCAAGAAAAAAGTTTCAGTATAAACAAGCCTCTTTTCAAACTCAAAAGATTTCCAATGAGTTGACTGGTCTCTGGGGGCATCTACTGGAAATTTAGCAAACTGCAGTTACTCATGTAAATTTGATAACTTTCATTATCCATCTTAATACACATATTATTTTAATTGATATGCAAATAAGGTGACACTCAAAGAAGATAAATGTAAAGTTATGCATGGTATTCTATCTCATCCATCTGGTGACAGCAAAACACGTAGCTGTCCGTGAGATCAGTTAACAAACACTCAACTCTCAACAATGTGAATGGGGAGGGTGGCACGTCGCCGATGAACGGGTTTGCAGCCATTCAATTCTCGTGTTTGGGAAACTTGGAAATGTATTTTAGAGACAAACATTCACATATTAACGAGGCCCTTTATTAATATCAACTAAACGTACATAAAAAGCACTTTTAAATTTATGATGGTTTCTCCCAAATTCATTTTGCATTTCACTATATCCACAATCATAAATAAACTGACAGTCACTGCTTATATTCTATATGATTTAATTTAACTATTTAGAGGTTACTACCTCAAGAAGTAGAATTTGTTATACTTGAAACCAAAGAATCTATTCTTTATTATAATTAGCCATTGCAAGTAGAATTAGTCATTAAAATGAACATTGCTGTTAATTTTTCCTGAACATTTTAGAACATCCTTAGAGAAAAGTGAATATATAATGAACACAGTATAATCACTGTAGCTTATGTAGAGTTTTAACATACACTTCAATAAAAAAACTCTTGTAATAACATTATTGGAGTTATGATTAATCATGTAACAGAAGTTTTAACATCACAGCCATTATCACAATCTTGATTTTCTTTATGTAATTTTAATTATATTTTCTTTATGAGAAAATTAAAAAGATAATTTAAAGGTATATTAGTAGTATTATACTTATATTGTACCATAATATGCTTCATATATTACTATAATTTCACCTAAAATCCTCCTAATAAAGATCGATATATATAACATTACAGCTGCATTCCAAAAAAATCCTTATGCATGTATTAATTTATAGCATTTCTGAAAATTTTATTAGAATTACTATCCAAATAAATAGTAAACTGAAGAAAGTAATCAACATTAAAATGTTATCAGCAAATCAGAACCTGAGTATTAATATAGCAGGATTTTGATTTCAATTTAGATTTATTTTATATAACTGCACTCATTTGATAACTTAAAAATAAATAAAATCAAACCCCAAGCAGTTATTGAATAGAGTGCTTTGTGATTTTTTAAACAATTAGAAATGTAATGATTTGAGTCTTTAGAGGAAGTTGTCACATAGACAAATTTTCTGGGAAAATACAAATTTTCATCCACTGATAATCAAAGTTAGAAAGCATCCACAGACTTTCAACATTTTAAAAGTGTACAGGAATATTTAAAATTGCTATTTGGAAAAAACTAATCCAAGTAACTCTTTAATTCCTTTAAAAAAAACTAATAATAGTAATTCCTGAGGAAGTTTGACCCACAGTATTTTTTTAATGGGACTGTTACTAATGTAATTCTTTCAACAAAAAATAAAATGCTAAGAAAATTGATCAGCAAAGAATTCTTTCAATAGCACAGTAAGTATACAGTTCAATATGGGTGGTTTTATTTTAGGATATATGAAATATTCACATAGAATAGAACAAAGATCATTTCTCTGATTCAATTATGTTAAACTGATATTTAGCAAAAAGGCAGTAACTTTGTGAGATCGATAAATGTTAATCAATCAAAAAGCATTTTTGCTGTTAACTGTCACTTGATATCGCTGGAAAGCTGTGGTTATTTAGTAGACAGACTGCAATCCTTACAATTGCTTTAAATAATTTTCTTAACATAAAGGCATTTTTTAAGGTACATACCCTGTTAAAAAAGAATTACTCATGTGATTCCCACTCAATCAAATATTTGAAGTACAGTGATTATAATCAATCAGAAATGAATAGACTATTCATTAACCAATATAAAGTATTACCAAAATATTTACCCACATAGCTGTCACGAGTATTTCTTTACTGAATATTTTCTTTCCTGAAATATTTTCTTTACTAAAAAAAATCTCAAATTTATCATTTTAAAAAGCCTTTCTTTAGAAGTTCAGTGAAGAAGCACTGGAAAAATGTTCCTTACGAGGCTAATTACACATAAAATCTTTATAAATAGTCTTATTACTTGCAAACTCCCTGGAGAAATTCAAACATATTTTTACAAAAGATATTTTAAGCCAAAAATTGCACATGGAAAGGTATGAAATTAATATCATTGTTTAAAAAGAATTTTCAGTGAAAGTATTTTCAAGCCAGAAGTATCACACTTGAGTCTAAACACCTTTGGCTAAATCAGGCAATCATATTAATTCATGGGTTTTTTTTCCAATTTACACTATTACTTTGTACTATAGGAAAACATAATTATAAAACCCATTTAAATTGGTTATATTATTACTTAACCTTTAAGTATGAGCTGAAAAATAAAGCTTGAAAATAATCTTAGATTTTGGATTGTGTTATAATTATTTTTAAAAATCCAAATAAGTAACAATTCTGTTATGGTCCTCATCCTAATATAATGAGAATAAACATAAGAAAACAAGATAGAAAAACAAAAAATAAGCTTTATACTACATGACCACAAACACATATAAACATGATCATACTAGCTCATTATCTCCATATTTTTGTCTAAATTAGTATTTATAATTGTTAATTAATATAAAACCGCACATGATACATTACTCTGTTTTTAAAACATAATTCTATGATTGCTCCACAGATTTTTTGAAACCTACTTTAGGACAATTTGCCTCTACTAATATCATTTATTTTTTTCTTTCAGTTCTTTATCTCCATCTTTATAAATAAAAGAACTATCAATTTCCCATATAAATTGAGTGAAACATTAAATTTTTAACAAAAAATGTAAGGCTGGAGAATATAAACACAAAACTTAGTAAAAACAACAAGTTGCATTAAGAGGAAAACTTCAGCTTGCTGTGTTCTAGTTTTTTTTTTTTTTTACTAAAGTATGTCATACATTTTATCTTTGCAAGAGTTTGACAAGTTTTGCAAGTAAAATTCTGTTTCCTCTACACTTGCTAATAGTCATGAGAATCTGTAGTTTGCACCTGCCTATTAAAAATGTATTGTATTTTTTGAAATTATTCACCCCGCCTTTTATCCAGACCATGTCTTTGAAAGGAGGAAGTAGATAATAAATGGAATAATTCATGATTCCCCATTAAATATGAAACTTTCTTTTGCAGAGTTTAGAAAATGAAGTTCTACATAATGTACAAAAGTTGATTAGAACTTTTTTAACCTTTTCAGGAAAAGCCTTTCACGTCAAACAACTGCATGAAGAGCTTTCTTTGAAAAAGGTAAACCAATCGATTCTCCACACCTGTAGCCTCAGCACATACACTGCACTGTTGCTCCTTCCGAATATCTTTCCTCATGACACTTAAGCGCTTATTCAAATAATGGCAGGAAAGGTCGTATACAGGATGGTGAAGCACGACAAGCATTCGGAAAAACAAAACTGGTATGAATTGCAAAGGGAAGACTATGCAAATTAAAAGTGAAAACAAAATAATATATTATTCATGCTCATTTCAGCAATGTCATGGACAATAGCATAGGAGCAAATAATACACCCTGCAGTTACATTTCCCTCATCATGGCATTTTCTCTGGTGTGGTAATGATAGTCTGTCGTGAGAAAGACTATATGTACCTTTATAAACTTTTCTCTACAAACTATCCATTGGTACTCTGTTAACTATATTCTTTTGCCATTTTTGGATAAAAACACTAGAAACTAAATCAAATGATTTTAGGCTCATTCCAGCTCTGTCGTGTTGCATTTCTTGGATAAGCACTAGGCAGTAAATGTAATTGAAGAGCCATGCCAAGTTCCGACATTTGTAGGGCAGCAGGTGACCTCAAGTTTCTATTGCGGAATAGTTCATCTTTTCACTCAACATATTTTAATGTTCCCTATATCAAAAACACATTAAGAATACATTTTCCCCTCTCCGCCTTAAATGTGTAAAAGATCAGGACTATAGTGTAAGCTTTGTGAAGAAGCCTTTCCTTTGTGTGGTCTCAATGAACGTTACAAGGGAGGTGTGTGTTGTGTACGTGTGAAGCGAGGCAGGATTTCTCACAGGCTGTGTGTACATAAAGATCGACCTTCCAGAAAGAACGTGCATTTCCTTTTACATTTAGTAACCACTAAGTTAATAAACACAAAAATCAGTCAATCATTATTATGCTTTGGTTAGACAATATTTGTATATAAACATCTTATTTTCCTGAATGTTGTATTAATTGTATTGCAGCTCTCTAAGACTATTTGGAAAATTTATACTTACAATTAAGATGTGTCCAATCAAATATGTGCATCAATAAGAATATTGTAAGAGCTAAAGTAAGTGTTTGTGAGAAGATAAAATAAAATAACCTTGAATTCAAACTTTTAGGAAATAGTAAAAAATAGATATATGTGGGGATTATAACTTCCTTGAGACAGAGAATGTGCCATTTGTTTCTTTTGTGTTTTCATATAATAGTGCAAATGCCAACAGAATGAAATATTGCATAATGTGATTAATACAAAACAATATAGAATTCATAAAAATTAAAGGGACATACAAATATCACTGATTCATAAAGAGATTCATTTTATGAGAATTACAGCAGTTAGGAAACAATACAGCTAATAGCATAACTTCAAAATCTAGAAAAATTTCAGAATAAGGAGAAATTTATTTTAATGCTTTTTCCCCATTAAGTACAGATAATGCACTTTTTGTGTTTAGAAAAACACATTTTGTGTATTACTTTGGCATAACATACACATTATACACTATTTTTGTTTACACATGATCGAGGCTTCTTGAAGCAGAGGTTTTCCTATTTGCTTTCTTTTTAATTTTTTTATTTAGCTTTATTTATGTATTTATTATTCTTTAAGATTTTTTACAACATTGCTTACGCAAGATACTATTCTATGTTTCCCTTTTATGTAATGGCTTTTTCTGGTGTTGGTGTTGGGGCAGTTCCGGTCTCAGAGAGTGAGTTCAGAAGTGCTTCTTCCTTTTCTATTTTCCTGAAGAGCAGGAACCCAATTGGCATTATTTCTTCCTCACGTTAGGTAGAATTCACCACGGAAGCCATGTGGGCCTGGAATTTTCTTTCTGTGAGGTTTTTAAAACTACTAATTCAATGTCTTCAATAGATATAAATTTACTGTTTTATCTAGTTCTATTTAAGTGAAGTTGGCAGTGTCTTTCAAGAAATTTAGCCATTCCATATGTGATTATCATATATAATTATCCATATATAATTATCCAAATATAATTATCAGCATAATTATATTTGTACGATCGTTACTGATGTGTCTCCTCATCTCTGAAATTGGTGGATTGTGTCTTCTCTCTTCATCTTTGATCAGTCTGACTCAGCATTGGTCAATTCTACTGACAGTCTTAGAGAACCAGTTTCCAGTTTCGCTGATTCTGTTTTTCTGCTTTCTGCTCTCACTTCACTATTCACTTTTCTCTGCTAACATTCAGTTTAAATTGTCTTCATTTTCTAGGTATTTTTTTTAATGAAAGCTTAGGGCACTGTCTTTAGACATTTCAATTTTTCTCATATAAGTATTTTAATGCTATAAACTTCCCATTAGCACTACATAGCCATGTGGTACAAATTTTGATATACCATGTTTTCTCTTTCATTCAATTCAAAATATTTTCTAATTTGCCTTGTGTTTTTTTCTTTGACCCATGGCTTATTTAGAATTATGTTATCTACTTTCCAAATTTGTGGGAGTTTTCCAGAGATCTTCTTGCTATTATTTCAAATTTAATTCCATTGTTATAAGAGAACATAATCTGTAAGATGTAGATCCTTTTATGTATATTGAAATTTGTTTTATGGCTCAGAATATAATCTTATTTGATAAATGTTCCATGTGCACCTTGAAAATAATGTGTGTTCTGATGTTGTGGAGTGTTGGCAGAATGTTCTTTAAATGTCAATTATTTATGTTGATCGATGGTCTTGTTTAAGTCTCCAATATTCTTACTGATTTTTGTAATCAATTATTGAGAGAGCAGTGTTATAATCTCCAATTATAATTGTGGACTTGTCTGTTTCTCCTTTTCTTTCTATCAGTTTTTGTTTTATGTATTTTGAAGTTCTGTCATTAGGAATACAAACATTTAGGATTATGTCTTTTTGATGAACCAACTCTGTTTATCATTATAAAATGTCACTTGTTACCCCTGGTAATATCTCAACTGCTTTCTGAAAATGCGTATCTGAAAATCTTGAACTCTCATTTTTCTTCTCTTCTTTCTCATTATGTTAAGACTTTACTATCTTGCCCTCACCAGTATGGCTCAGTTGGTTGGGCATTGTTCTGAAAAGCAAATGGTCAGGGCACATGCCTGGGTTGCAAGCCAGATCCCCAGATGGGGGTGAGCAAGAGGCAACCAATCCATCTTTCTCTCACACATTGATGTCTCCCTCTCTTTCTCCATCACTTGCCCTCTCTCTAACAATAAATAAATACAATCTTTTGTAAGAAAGACTTTACTATCTATTGTACTTCGATGTAGTTATTTCAAGTACAGGAAGCAAATGTGCTTAGCCATCCATTTTGATCTTGATCTTAAAGTGGAAAAAAAAAAACCTAAACTAAACATTTAAGACAACACCCTCTTTCAGTTACATATCTCTTTAGCCGCTGTGGTTGTAGGATTAGAGATTCTTCCAGAGAAGCTTAAGGGGATTTTATGGAAGTCTGAATCAAGACGATAGTCTGCCTGGGTCCTACTGAGATAAACCCAGAGGGAGGTGCTAGATCCCCAATAGTAATGGGAATTCAGAAGGAGATTGGAAATCTGATTTCTAACGCATGTCTGAGCCATTTTCCGTCTAGTTTATTCACCCCTTCCTCTTTATGAATCATTTTTCCTATCTTATTTCTTCTTTTTATTTATAACATTAGATTGCTCTGGTCAAATTACTTAACCTCTCTACGCATTGTCTCTGGGAGTAATATCAACTCTTCACAAGATTATTGTAAGGATCACTTAAAACAGACCAGCTACCAGTGAAGGTGGAGGCATAAGTAAGTACAGATCACCTCCTTGCACAACCACAGCAAAAATTACAACTAGACTACAAAACAAATATCACTCAGAATCATCAGAAAATCAAGCTTTGTGGAAGTCTGATTAAACCAAGGAATTAAGGAAGTCCCATCCATCCAGACAGGTAAGAGGGGCAGAGATGCATGGAGAGGCACAGAGACCTGAAGATGCAGAACAGGTGGTCCCACACCTACGTGTGGTGGATAAAAATCAGGAGGGTCACCTCAGGAGTGAAGGATCCCAGCCCCAGACCGGACCACCCAACCCAGGGTTCCAATGCCAGGAAGATAAGCCTCCATAACTTCTGGCTGTAAAAAACAGTGGGGTTTGGGGGCAGTGGAAGAAACTGTAGGATTCCCAGGAGTCTCCTCTTAAAGGGCCCACAATGGACTTAGGATTTTAGCAGACTCACTTCCTCTGGGCACCAGGGCAGCAGCTGGAAGGGCACCAGCAGCACATGGTGAGAAACTGAAGTATCTGCCATTGGGGCGAGTGCTGGGGGACACCTTCTTCCCTTACAAAACTCCAAAAGCTAGGCAGCGGTATTGTCCCCTTTCTGAGCCCTCCCCCACACAGACCCACAAAGCAGGGACACCATATCTGAGGCTTCATCAACCTGGCTCATGTGGGTTGTCCCACCCTGGAGATTAACTAAGGGTCTGCCCTATCCAATTTACCTGTGCACTTTTCTACAATATGTCGTGCTACTAAGACAGTGAGTCAAAGCACCTCTACCTAATACACAGAAACAAACACAAGGAGGCTGCCAAAATGAAGAGACAAAGAAATATGGCCCAAATGAAAGAACAGACCAAAACTCCAGAAAAAAGAACTAAACAAAAGAGAGATAAGTGATCTTTTGGATGCAGAGTTCAAAACGTTGGTTATTAGGATGCTCAAGGAACTCATTAGGTACTTCAATAGCCTAAAAAAGACCCAGGCAGAAATGAACATTACACTAAGTGAAATAGAGAAAAAAATATAGAGAACCAACAGCGGAGTGGATGAAGCCAGGAATCAAATCAATGATTTGGAAAAAATACACATTCAATCAGAACAAGAAAAAAGATTCTAAAAAAACCAAGGATAGGCTAAGGAGCCTCCGAAACAACTTCAAGCATACCAATATGTGAATCATAGAAATGCTGGAAGGAGAAGATTAGAGCAAGAAATTGAAAACTTATTTTAAAAAATAACAAAAGAAAACTCCCCTAATTTAATGAAGGAAATAGACATATGAGTCCAGGAAGCACAGAGAATCCCAAACAAGTTGGACCCAAAGAGGACCACACCAAGACACTCCATAATTAAAATGCCAAAGGTTAAAGATCAAGAGAGAATCCTAAAAACAGCAAGAGAAAAGCAGACAGTTACCTACAAAGGAGTCCCCGTAAGACGGTCAGCTGATTTTGCAAAAGAAACCTTGCAGGCAAAAAGGGACTGGCAAGAAGTATTGAAAGTGATGGAAAGCAAGGACCTACAGCCTAGATTACTCCATCCAGCATAGCTATCATCTAGAATCGCAGGGCAGATAAAGTGCTTCCCAGACAAGGTAAAGCTAAAGGAGTTCATCATCACCAAACCATTATTACATGAAATGTTAAAGGGACTTATTTAAGAAACAGAAGGTCAAAACTATAAACATTAAAATGGCAATAAATTCACAACTATCAACAATTGAAGCTAAAAAACAAATTAAGCACAGCAGAACAGAAACAGAATCATAGATATGGAGATCCTTTGGAGGGCTATCACTTGAAAGCGGAAGGCGGAGATGGAGGAAAAATTCAGGGATTAAGTAATACAATTTGGTAGGTACTGAATAGACAAGGGAATATTAAGAACAGTATAGGAAATGGAGAAGCCAAAGAACTTATATGCATGAACCATGGACATGAACTAAGGGGAGACTGCTGGAGGACAAGTGGGTACCTGGTGGAGGAGGGCAAAAAGGGAAAAATTGGGACATTGTTATAGTATAACCAACAAAATATATTAAAAACAAAAACCACAATGAGATATCACCTCACAACAACAACAAAAAAAATACCACAGACTAACTCACAATATTCATTTAATGTATCTTATCTATTACATCTTACCTGGAATGAAACCTAGCTAAGAGATGTAATATTTGTGACAAACTAAATATCAATATCCATTTTATTGTGTATTAGGAATGCAAAGTTATATGATAGTGCTCCAGTTTTCTTATATAATGTGATGTGATATATTTCTTTTGGAATTAATTATCAGGAAAAAGCTTATTTCTCTTGAAGGACTGACATGCTTTCTTCCGTCAGGTACTGACAAATGTGTAGTCCATGACGTCTCCCTTCTGCCCGGCCTGCCCAGAGGCTCACCGTGAAACTTCACGTTTCCTTCAGGGAACTCCATTAACGCTCGTGGGAAGTGTATTTGCAGACTTCTCCTTTATTTGCCTTTCATTTTCTATTTGTAATCTGACAGGTGCATAATGCAAAATGTTAACTTTAAGTTTCCTCAGTCCTTCCTGGAAAGAAAGTGAGCAGGCAATAAAGTGTTATTTTATGTAAGTCAGAAGAGTCTTAAAGGAGAATGGAACACGATTCCTGTTTGCAGAGGACTCTCAGTCTGGAGCAGAGCCCCTATCTTAAGCAATTCCCAGTAAGAAAGGCCTTTAAACTGCAGTTCAGTGCATGTACATATATGTTGAACATATGTACATATGAAACAAAAATTCAAAACTACTCATACTCAAAATGTTCCCATCTCTTTATAAATATGAACTGAATTCACCCTCATAGCTATTAATGAGCCAGGCCCTATTATTATTATCACTCCTTTTTTTCCCAGCTGAGGAAAGTGAGATAGAGGAAGTTTAAGAGACCTGGCCGAAATCGACCAGTGCTAGGAAGAGTAAAGCCGGAGCCCAGGGAGTCAGGTTCCAGAACGCATGCTCTACCTCATCACATCTGGCAGCCTCTCAATATGCAGCCTTACTCAGTGCAAAGCACTCTTTTCTGTTATTTTACTGCCCTCTTTTTCATTCTTTAAATGCTGGTCATGATCCCCAAACAGACGGGTCGTAACCACTACCCACTAATGGGTCACATTCTGTAGTGTGTGAAACATTCATCAAGAAGGAAAAACCACAGGCAAACATGATTGTCTGCAGCTATTCAGAGAGTTGAAGCGGGAGCTCTGAACTCTACCCTGTGGTGAGGATGAATCCAGGGAGGCCTCCCAGAGCCAGTGGCAGACTGGGGCCGGAAGCTGTATGTTTAGCAAGTACACAGGAGCAGGGGAGGGAGAAGGGCATTTCAGACAGGGCACATATACGGGCTATGAAGGGGTGAATGTTCACCATTCACTGATCTCCCCCACACCTGTGAGCTAAGTGCAAGCACTAAGGACACACAGGTGAGCAAACACCCATAGCTCCAGCCCTCTTGCAGCTTAGAATCTAGTTGAGGACACAAAGTAGTAATGACAAATGCAATGCTGTAAGTGCCGCAATGGGAGGCATTCAGGGTATCACAGATTCTAGAGTAGGTTTTGTTACAGGTGTTATGCTAGCAAGGTCACCTAGTATCGGCAAGCCATTTAAGAATGAGTAAGAGTTGGCCATGAAATCGTAAGGGGAAAAAGTATTCTAGGCCAAGAGAATGGTAATACACTAAAGCTGGGAGATGAGAGAGAATATTGTTTAATGAAGACCCAAGCACCTTCAGAGACAGAATGGTATAGTGGTTGAAGAACAGACTCTAGAACCAGAGTGCCTAGGTTCAAATTCCTGCTCTTCTACTTATCAGATGTGTGACTTAGTATCTCTGTTATCTCTGTGCTTCCATCTCCTCAGCTACACATGAAACTAATGAAGCTTTCTCTACAATTAAATAAATTAATACATCTAAGGCACTTGGTTTAGAGCAGTATCTGAAATGTAGTAAGTGCTCAGCAAATATTAGTCATTACTATTTTGGCAAAGAATACATTTCAAAGTAGGAATGGAAGAGATTACATAGGCTGGGGTGTACTTGGCCTTAACTAAACCATATTGATTGAGGGCCTACTATGTGCTGGATGCTGTTACAGGTGCTAGAGACTCAGCAGCGGTGAACAGGACATTCCCCAGTAGCTCAGGCTAGTGCAGAAGGAGTCACCTTTCTTCCTGCCTGCATCCCGAATAAATGTCTTCACCCTGCTACCTAGATGTGGAGGGCCTGACCATTGCGCAGATACAGGTGTTGAAGTTGGGTCTAACAAGTAAACCTGTAGTTTGTAAAAGTACCTTCGGAAGGCAATTTTGAAACAAATTCAAGATAAAAACCTAAGACTGGCAAAGGATAATTTACTTTAAGTAAGTATAATACAGTTCAAAATGAGGCAGGAGAGAAAAGCTTTAGAAGATGTAAAAATAAATGGTTCTTCGTGTCTTTACAACCCAAACTCTGAAAATGGTAACTGAGAGTACTACCTTCCACTGTGCTGAGACAGTGACACCCAGTGAACCTCAACTAACGGTGCCGAAGGACATTCTGAAAAAGGCAGTATCCGAGAGACGCACGCAGTTTGAACTAAATCTATTCTTCCACGTAACAGACCTTGACATCGGAAGCAGAAAATAATATTGAGCAGATTAGCATTCCCTGTCCCTTGATGATTTTGTTTATTTGTATCCTAATATACATAGCTAAAGCTGTAAAACTGCCCCCCAGAAATTTTTATTTGAATCTATAAATGACACTTTTATTACTTAGCCACTAGAAGCAATTATGGTATGATAATAAGAGATACATTAGGTCCTTTAAAAAAGCAATAATGCATTCTGATAATATGGATTTTTTTAAGATTTAACTTATTTATTTTTAAAGAGAGGGGAAGGAAGGGAGAAAAAGACAGAGAGAAGCGTCCATGTGTGGTTACCTCTCACACTCCTCCTTTTGGGGACCTGGTTCATAGCCCAGGCATGTGCTCTGACTGGGAATCGAACCAGCAACCCTTTGGTTCGCAGGCTAGCACTCAATCCGCTAAGCCATACCAGCCATGGTGGAATTTTTTAAAAGTATAAAAACACAACATGAATTTTTTTAGTTAAAGATCAGTTAACTACTATTAATGAACTTATTTGAAGACTTAACTAAAAAAGTCAAATTATCAGTGTCAAATATTCATACATATGTTTGGAAAAAAGAACCTATTAAGCACAGCAATAGTCTGGTTACTTAAAAAGTAATAAAGCATACTGAAATTCCTTCTGTATATGTGGACAATAAAAAACTGAGAAATCTTTTGTTCTTTAACTCTACCCATTCCACCCACTGGACTTGGACATTCCAGAAACAAGACTTTAACCTGCCCTCCTCAGTTACTCATTTACATATCATAATCCTATCAGGTCCAGTTAAAATTCCTTGACTTAACAGTCAAAGCAGCCACATGTAATGCTGAACTAAAGTGTTATAACCAAAGGAATATTCATAGCAGTATACCTATTTCATGGTGCTATTAATCTCACATGTATTCTTTTACTTATTCACTTATTTAACATCTAATTCCTGAGCTCAGACCATGTGCCAGGTCCTGTCAAGGCCCAGGGCCTGCACACACAGACCCACGGCTGCTCCTGTGGAGCAGCTGGCCTGCTTGGGATGGGATAGTTGACTCATGAACTCCCAACGCAAGATGCGGACTGGGTCACATCAGAAATAGACCCAGATGACTCGACTGGGAGAAAGTGGAGGACAGGCTGCTAAACTGTGAGGTCAGGGAATGGCAGACAGGAGTGCCAGCAGTAACACACTGAGAGTAGGGGGTGCAGTGCAGAGAATGGGAGATATGCTCAGCCCAGCACAGCTTCAGGCTACGATGAGGAGTTTTGAGTTTATCATAAGAACAATGGGAAGATCTTGGAGGATTTTTAAACAGAGGAGTGTCGCAATCTAATTTTTTCTAAAGATCACCCTTGAGGCTGAATTTTGGCAGTTAAAGCAGACATGAGAAGAGCAATTAGGAGACTTTTTAGTGATTTTGGCAGGAGATGAGGATGGCTATGCAGTGAAGAGAGGAAAACTAACGCAGCAGATATTTTGGAGTTAAATCTGATAAGACAAAACAATGGATTAGGTGGGGGTGGGGGTAGTAAAGGCAAGGGGAAGCTCCAGGCTGTCCGGATGCCTAGTGCTGACTTGGGGAACTACCTAGTGGAAGCTGAGGGGCAGTGGGACTAAAGCAAGACTCCAGGGCGGGGCCACGTTAACTCTGAAATGTATATTAAAAGCCAACCAAATATGTCAAGGAGGCAGTTGGATGTAAAAATCTGGAGCTCCTTGGAGAGTCAGGGCTAGATTTACAAATTTGATGGTTGCCAGGTTATTGCTAATAATTGAAGCTGCAAGGATGGATCTGGCTAGAAAGTGTAACTGGAGTAGAGGTCCCAAGACCCACCCCTAGGGCACCCCACTACTGAGAGTTTGAGCAAAGAAAGCCAGCCAGCACAGGAGACGGAGGCACTGCAGCCAAAGGGTTTGGAGGAAAATCAGAGAACATGGCATCCCGGAAACCACCAATACAGGACATTCAGGGAGAGAGTGCTCAGCTCTGCCGAATGCTGTGAAAACATCAAGCAGAGCTAAGGACAGAAACACGACCACTAGATGTGGTAAAAATGGAGGACACTGGTCACTGGGAACAGAGATTTTAGTGAGTTCTGAGGTTGGAAATCTAGGAGGAGTCAACTGAGGCAAGAACAGGATGGAAAAATACTGAGATATTGCTTCTGGCTACTGTGAAGGGCAGAGAAAAATGAGGTAGAATCTGGAGAGGGACAAGGAGTCAAGGGAAATATCAGAGTAGGTACAAATGTGAATGAGATGGATCCAATGGGAAAGGAAAAACCAGAGGTAGAGGAGAATGTTTTAGAAGAAGGAAGAGGAGGTGGGATGCAGGGCGCAAGTAGAGACAGAGTCCTCAGACAAGGACAGGAAGGCTCCGCCCACTGCCATAGCAGGAAAGTCTGAGTGTGAGTTCACATACGCGTAAGCTGGTACACCTTGAAGTGGATGCGTGGTTACTTTGGGTCTAGACAAAGAGCACAAACATGCAATAAAATATCAAAGCTAGTGTACTTCAGTTACACAGAGTAATAATGGTAACATCTATTGCCACCTTGGACAAGTTTAAGGTAGTATAGAGGGGGTTTGAGGGTGTATCTTAGATACTGCTTTTGCCCGATTAACAATCTGATGCACCAATTGCTTCCCATTGCATCCCTGTACACTGCAGATCTGTTACAAACCATTTGGACCATCTTATAATGCAAGTTCCTCCTGTCAAGAATACAAGTTCCGTCCTACTGCCTAGTCCTCTCTGATTTCCCAGTACAATCAGGACTCACTCATTCCGTGCCCATAGATCTTGTTGTCTCAAACAGAGACAAGGATGGGGCCAAGTATTTTACATGGAAATATCGTTGTCTCTCCCATGGAAAAACCTAGTATTAGCCATGAAGTAGGCACTTAAATTCTTGCTGACCAATTTGTGTTTTCAGAGTTGAACAGCTAACAAAAAGTTTTATGCAGCAATTCTCTGGCTAGCAGAATATGCAGAATTCCTAACGGCACCCGCTGGTTGTTGCTGGTAGACACTGAAATCATTCACCAATTTTCTTCTTTACAATACTATTCAAGTAGTTTGTCTGGGGAAAAGTCTAGAATGTATGTCAATCCAAAGCATACTACTAAGTTAAATACAAGCTTTCTTCCTGCTAAGGTTTACATCCACTTTCTTAGGGGAAAAGCTTTGGTCTAAAAAAAAAAGTATTCGAGTGCAAGAAGCTTTAAGGAGAATGTAACATGCAGAAGTGAGGGGTACCCAGTGCTACTTGTTTTCTGTAGCATAATATGAATTTGAAATCAATTTGGTAGTCTCCTTAGTGAAAAAATATTATTAAGAGAATACTTCCCCGTACAGCCTATTTCGCATTGTCTTAGATCAAAGTTTTCTTCAGAACAGACTGAAAGTTAAGCAGATTTTAAGTATACAGATTTCCAGGTTGTTAAATTATGGGAAGAATAAGGTTAATTCCAAATTTAAGTCCTAATTTTCAAGCCAATTACAGCTACTTGCATGTTCTTATATTTAAATCAAAATGCAACTACCACTCACGAGTATTTTTCTTTTAAGAAGTGATTGTATCATCCGACAGTACTGCCCTTTTTAATTTTATCCAACAGGTTACCATGGAACGGTAACAAGTTAACAGTCAGAACCCCATTTAACCAGAGGCCTCATGCACCACACATGGCAGTGAGCAAGCTCTGAGGAAGGCGGTGAGGACAGCCACTGTAAAACTGTCACTCTACAAAGTATCTGCTGACAGAATGAACTGTTCCCTTTTTCTGTGCCACATGTAAATTAATAAAATAATATCTAATGTTAGATATCAAGAGACTTAGAATGTTAAACTACATAAAAACCTATATCAAAAATATCATTAGTGATACTTTTTCATTGGGATGCCATAGTCCTAGACAATACTAATCTTTTAAAGGCACTTTTTCATAAATTGTTTTAATTGAATGATCTAATGAATTCCATGACATGCATGTGCATTTTTAACATTTTCATTTTTCAGTGCTTATATTTAACAGTCTCGTAACAGTCACCCAGTCTATAGGTAAGAAACATAAACCTTTTTAGCTATTCTAAGTTTTTATTTATTTCTCACCAACCTACATGAATTTTTATACTGTTTTCACTCACGCCCTAAATTAGGTTCTAACTAGTGGTAAAATGGTGAAGTTTACATTGTTGATTTATTAAATAAATCCAGACAATTTAGAATTATTTTACAATTAAGCAATAAACCATGATCCATTAATTCTTTTAGTGGGTTATTGGTGGGGTGGGGTGGAGTGGATTTTTTTTTAATCACCAGGAAAAAAAGATATGAATCTTTCTCTTAAAGCTTTTTTCTCCCACATGGAGGCAATGCACCTTAAAATGAAGGTTAATAAGCAATTAATGGCACAGACTTAACTAAAATATTGCAAATGTGATAGCATAGTATCCTGGTAAATATGAGAATTCTGAGAGCCACACAATTAAAGACTTTGATATGTGTAAGATCAATGGACATGACTTATCACTATTTAATATGAGCTTTAATTTTTAAATGCCATGTTCCAGTGAAAAGGTGTACGGCACAGGAAAATTGAAATTTCAATAAAGAATCAAGACAAAAGAAACAAACTTTATATTAAAGTACCTTTAAGAGGTTATACTTACGCAGCAACCTCCTCTTTTGACAATCCTTTGAAATTCACCTCCAGGTAATGATCTATGTCATCTTTTTCTTTGATCAATTGAGACCTGAATGAAATGGAAAGCAATGATAAAGCGCTGCCCTATCAAGCAGAAAAGCTACCAAACGTGGTGGAATGCCACCGGGAGGACGGAAGCTTGCAGAGCACAATACCGCGTACGATAAACGAGCTGCAATAGTGTTTAGAGGCAGGGCATTGGTTGCTAACTCCCAACTTCTAATTTGCTTGAATGGAAAAAGACAGGGAAGAACATCAAACCAAGTGCATAAACAAATAAAACATAAAACACACTAAACCATCTGCATTTTTAAATAAATGTATTTTTTCCCCTCAAAGCTTCTAAGATCTTCCATTTTACTCACGTTGTTTCCTGGTGTAACATTCCAGGTTACAGAAGTCATATTCTGTTAGGCACAGAATCTTCAACTAAGAATAGCTATTGGATACAAAT
>PVKM010026479.1:0-19303 GCA_004027735.1 Carollia perspicillata | reverse complement strand
TTACAACAATATGCTATAATAAAAGTCATGTAAATGTGGTCTTTCTCATACTGTATTATTGGACTCACCCTTTTCTTGTAATGATGTGAGATGATGCACTGTATACGTGAGAAATGAAGTGAGGTGAAAGACATAGGCATTGTGATGTAATCTGAGGCTACTGATCTTCTGACCATGTGTTACAAGTACTTTTTTAAGGCTTCTCCTCAGCATTCAAATTGCCAGCATCACCACTCTTGAGTTTTGGGGCCATTGTTAAGTAAAATAAGGATTACTTGAACACTATCTTACTGTGATACCAGAATCGGAGAACCAATTGGGCTAATAGGTGACCCATGGATAGGTAGCAGATACAATGAGGATACCCTGAATGGAGAGAATTTATAGAATTTTCCATTTAATATTTTCTGACTGCGTTTGGCAAATGGGTGAGGGTGGGCTACTTTATTCCAGACAGAGAATAGCCACTACAGAGGCTGTGGAGGAAGGGTTTATTCTACATTTTTAAGGAATAGTAAGAACATTTTATGTAAAGAGTTTTGGCAGGGGAAAGGTAGCAACAGAAGGTCAGAAATATTAAGGGAGGAATGGGTCTTGTAGACCATTTATAAACTTTGGTTTTTATTCAGAGACAACTCAGAAGGTATTGGAGAGTTTCGAGCAGAGGATAAAATTTTCTGTCTTACATTTTTAAAAATTCCTTTGGCTGATATATTGATAATAGACTGAAGTATTGGCAAGGACAGAAGCAGGATCAATTTAGAAGGCAAGAGGCAATAGTGGTTTAGAACAGGATGTTGTGATGGTGGTGGTAAGAAGTGATCTGATTCCATATATATATTTGTGTTTGTAATTCTCACCCAAAGACCCCTGACAGGTATGGCTCAGTTGGTTGGGTGTCATCCTGCAAAGCTACAGGTAGCCGGTTCGATTCCCGGTCAGGGCACGTGCCTGGGGGTTGCGGGTTTAGTCCCTAGTTGGGGCATGTACTAGAGGCAGCTGGTTGATGTTTCTCTCACATTGATGTTTTTTCCCACCTCTTTCTGAAAAGAAATAAATAAAAACTTTTTTTAAAACCCTTACCCAAAGATATGTTTTATTGGTTTTAGAGAGGGTGGGATAGAGAAAAGCATCTATCATTTGCCTCCCATGGGCACCCTAACCCATGAACAAACCTGCAACCTAGGTACGTGTCCTGACCAGGAATCGAACTCAACCTTTTGGTGTACGTGACGATACTCCAACCAACTGAGCCACCAGCTGGAGCCCAAATATATTTTCAAATAGAACCATCAGCATTTGCTGAAAGATTGATCTGTTGGTCACTATATCATATCTGGGTTTCTTGTGGTGTGTTTTGGTTTTTGTTTTGTAGAAAATTTAGAAGATACAAATCGAAAAAGGAATTATCTTCTGGCTTCTGTCTAGAAGTTACCACCGTTAAAATTTTGATGCATAACCTTTCTAGTTTTTGTTGCATATAAATGCAGAAATGTAGACACACATACAATACATGTTTAAACAAATTTTATATGTAATGATCATTTCTCTGTATCATTAGCTATTCCCTAACATGTTAATGACTATACAATGTTTCATTGTATGAGTGAATTACAATGTATTTGGTTCCCTGTCAACATTTAGAATGCTTCCAATTTTTTTATGTTATGGGTGGCATTGAGAGAGCATCATTACTTTTTTGTGTGCGTGGGGCATGATTACAGAAACAAATCTCCAGCTACTTTTTGAGATATGGGATACCCACAATGAGACCTCTATCTAGGCTCATGAAATAGCATCCCTTTTTGGCATAGAGTCTCTTGGCTTTAAAAGTTACCTTTTTGTTACAAATAAAAATATCTCCAATTCCTCATTTTGATTTTGACTTCCTCTAAATTTCATACTAATATTTAGTAGGTACATGTGGAGTATGAGCAAAAGAATTTTTATGTGGGCTGGTATACTAATCTCTATATTACATTAAGGGGAAAATAAAGTCACATTTGTTGTTACAGGTAAATTTTTTAATGTTTTCCATGATCTACCTTTGAATTTGTATTTAAGAATTTCCATATTTTCTGTAATATGTATTTCTATAATGTTAGTGAGCCAGTTTTTAATAATAATTTAAGTTTTAATGACCCATGTTTTGGGTGTAATAATGCTTCTCCTCCCTCTCCCCCTTTCATTCGTCTCACTTTGATTAGATTTCTGCTATCTTTGCTTTTGCCACCTGTGGAGGTTATAAGGGCAAAACAGAAATTCTAGTGAAATGTCCTACAAATCCTGAGAATAAAACAGTTACAGCTACTTTTGCTTATCCATTCAGGTGAGTTGTTTGTTTGTATGGTTTAACAGCTCTTTTTACTTTCATATTGACTCATTAAGATTTCCAGCAATTAATCTTGGGGATAGAAAGTTTTAAATTGCACCCTCATTTGTAAATAGTGATCATTGCTACTCAAACTCTGGTACATAGACCAGTGCCTGTCTGCAAACTGTTTTCCTGGTCTGTGGTGAAATAAGTATAAAAACAGGAGTAAGCATTTAGAAACTATTATTTGATATTTTTATTCTATCATTCCACAGTAGACTAGAAGTGCAAAAACAAAACAGAAACTGCCCTTATCACCATAGTGTGAAAAACCATGATGTGAAAGCAAACACAGCTTAAGAAAACTACAGATTTCTCATGTGTTTGGCATTCCTAAATAATAGTGTTTTTGATGTAGTTTTAGGACATGGATTTATTTATGTAAAGTGATTTCCTTTGCTTTTATTAGCATAAAACTTTATTTTCTTACTCTCAAATTAAACTGAATATCATGTTTTTGTGAATTCTTCTGTTCGACTTTAATATTCATTGAACAGTTTGTTGAATATGTCCTGTGTTTAATTAAGCCAGGGTGTAAAGCTTCTTTCACTTACAAGCTGCTTACTTGACCTTCTAGGACTCAATTTTTCTGTCCAATATATTGAAAATTACCTTTTAAGGTTGTTTTGATGATTAAATGAAATCTTAAAGATATGTTAGATAGTAAATGCTTAGTATTATTGCCTTTCCATTTCCCAACCCTTCTCTCATAAATTTCCTGTACAAGGAACTGTTACTGCATCTTTAGGAATAAGTGCTCTTGTGATTTATGGATAGGGAAAATTAAAAACTATGTGAAGTTAGTGAGTAATTAAATCCAGGGTTAAAATGTGAATTATTATAATTGGCTCTCCTGATGCTAATCAGCCTCTGTCTCCTAGAATGGATTATCATGGCTCAAATTGTAAATTATTTTGTATTAGTCCTTAATCTGCTAAAATTTTATTGCAGGAAGATAAGCATCTGGGTTTGCAAATATTTAAATTCTGTCTGTATTCAACCTATCACAAATCAATTACCATGTATTATTTACAATTTATGTATGATTTATGAGCATTTTAATTTACTTATATATTTTAATTTTTCTTTTTTTCAAAAGGAAAATGTTTTTGATACACAGCATGGGGCAAAAGTAGGTTTACAGTTGTGAGTACATGAAACAATTTATTCTTGTATTGTTGTTTATTAATTATTGTATTATTTTCCATGAAAACAACTGCACACCTCCCTTTGCCCCACCCTGTTTTGGGGGAGTACTTTTTGAAATGTATTTCAATACTCTGTCTCATATTTCTATCTCTGTTAGGAAAGTCCAGGTAATTCATAAATTTATTTGAACCTTTTTAATAGGTTGAATCAAGCATCATTTGATGCCCCTCCAAATGGAATTGTGTGTGGTGAAGATTGGAAACGTTATGTCCTTCTTGGAGATTACTCTTCTTCTGCACAGTTCTATGTTACGTTCGCAGTCTTTGTTTTCCTGTACTGCATTGCTGCTCTTCTGGTCTATGTTGGTTACATAAACATGTATCGGGACAATCGAAAACTTCCCATGATTGTAAGTAATTAGCTTCTTTTTATACAAAAATAATTTGTATAAGATAAATATACATTATACTTGAAGTAAAATACAGATGTCGTCCTTACACTGGAAATAAGAATTGTTGGCATAAGCTAGTTCAACGTATTGTGGCCTTTTTGCCATGAGCTTTCTCCTGTTGTCATATTTAAGCCATTTTTTTAGCATGTTTACAGTACTCTTTCTGTACTCCGGGTCTAAATTTCTTAATTTAAAACATGATCCAGATAACTCTCTAAGAATTATAGAATTCGTGTTACTGGCTTTCATGAGCTAACTTGGAGACTTTAGATGGTTTTCACCTGGGGAAATTCAAATATGTGATAGAGGGTACTAGGTTGGTTGTAAGCAGCAGAGAAAATAAGTAGAATTGCTATCCATACTAGTGGTCTCATAACTGTGCTACTAATTCTTACCTTTTTTCTCTCTTCTCAAATACCCGTATTATGCCTCTACAGTGTCTTATTGAGGTTAATAGTCAGGAATCAGCAGACTACTGCCCACAGGTCAAATCTAATTCATTCTTTTTGGTGTTGTTGTTGTTTTAACATTTTATTTATTGATTTTAGAAGTGGGGGGGAGAGAGAGAGGGGGACATTGATTTCTTGTTCCACTTATTTATGCATTCATTGATTGATAATTGTATGTATCCTGACTGGGGATTGAATCTGCAGCCTTGGCATATCGGGAAGATGCTCCAGGCAACTGAGCTATCCAACAAGGTCCTGATGTTTTTGCTTTTTTTTAAATGTTTTTTTAGAACATGGCCACATTCCATCATTTACATATTGTCTATGACTGCTTTCATGCTACAGTGGCAAAGTTTAGGTAGTTTAATACAGATTAAAAATATTCACTGTCTGGCATTTTTCAGGAAAAGTTTGCTAACTCCTACTCTAAATTTCTTAATTTAAAACCTGATCCAGATAATTCTATAAGAATTATAGAATTCATCATTAGTGGCATTCATGAGCTAATTTGGAGACTCTGGATGGCAATAAGGATTTGGATTTGAAGTCCTAGCACCTCTCTTGGCTTCAAATAATCTTCAGTAGAATCTGCCCTGGATTATTGGTTGAGGATTATTATTGAGAGGTAATCTATGGGTGTAAGCTGGACCTCCACTACAGAAAAATAAGTACAAAGGCAATATTAGTGTTACTGACTTGAAAGGAGAACAGAGGTGTTACTGGTCATCTCTAGTTATTTATGAAGCAATTTATCAAATAAGATAACAGGTTTTATTTATTATTTATTTTTAATTTTTGCTGCCTGGATCATAAGAATACAAATGGTAAGTAAGGAGTAAAACAATCTGTTTTTGTCCTTATTTATTTTATTTCTTATATCTGAGAAGAGATTTTTAAACTTAATGCTTTCATAAAATATTTCTTGGTTGTTAGGTGCCTTTCAAAAAAATTAGACATTACCTATTTGCAATACTTAATCAACAAAAATTATATATTAGGAATCTCTAACTTCTGGACTTTAAAGCCTTATCTAAAAAGAAATTATGATCGGGTATTTTGTTAAAATTCTCTATAATTTAAATTCTAAACAGAGACATTTCTTGCTTTATGTCATTATCTCAACAAATTTTAAGCTAAATTTATTAGCGAGTCTTTTATTTCTTGTATTCTGCTTTGTAAGCTTTAAAATGACTATCCTTTTAAAAGTGGCATTCACATCTATTTTTTTTTTTGTAGATGGTTTTTCTGTCTAATAAAACTATAAAACTGATCTACTTGCATCATTCAAAAAGTCCAGTAATTTTTCTTCTTAGCGTGATCAAATAGTGGTCCTATAGAGAGAGAATCCAGAATTAGTTCCTTAAGTGGTTTTTATTCGTATAATATTGGGTTGGCCAAAACATTTGTTTTTTTCTGTAAGATGGCTCTCGTAGTGCTTAGTTGTCTTTAACCTCATTCAAAACAATTTTGTTAGATTGTATTGTGACAGCTGTCATATCAATTTGCATTTTAAAAAAATAAAAATTGGTGAATTTTTGTATAGACATTTTAGTATTGAGGATGGAAGAAAATATGTGACATTTTCAGTGTATTGTGTTTTATTATTTCAAGAAAGGTAAAAATGCAACGGAAAAGCAAAAAGATTTGTTCAGTGGGTGGAGAAGGTGCTGTGACTGATCAAAGTTGTCCAAAGTGGTTTGCAAGGTTTCATGCTGGAGATACCTTGCTGGATGATGATCCACCATCAGGTAGACCAGTTGAAGTTGATAGCAATCAAATCGAGACTTTAATTGGGAACAGTCAGCATTATACAATGCAGGAGAGAGCCAACATCCTCAAAATATTCAAATCAATAAAGTTATTGGTGAAAATGAAAAGTTTGTATTTCATTTTACAGAAAAAAACTACCCAGGCCTTTTGGCCAACCCAATATAAAATAGATGCTGCTTGTCTGTAAAAGTCCAGCTACTAAATTAAATTTTGAACTCTAATTTTAATTTAAATATATAAATGTAAAAAAGTTTTCTTGAGATACCCAAATTTTTAAATATAGCTAAATATGACATACTTATTTTAAAGTACTGTTTGTTAATGAGGATATATGTTTTTAGCAGAGTTCTCAATCCTCTGCTAAGGTATTTCTAAGACCTTTTCAATTATGATATTTTATATCAGCTTTGGTTCCCTTTTTAAGTAAATGTACTTTTCTGTGTTAAGTAGCAGGAGTTTAAGGGCTCTAGGCCATATGGAGAATCAGAAATACTGTAAAACAAAATCAAACAAAGATAGGTTGTCTCCAATCCTAAAACTGTCTTACTAATCATATCCATGGTCATTGGTAGGACCAGGGCTGCCACAGGCAGCTAGCTGCAGGTTGCAAACTGCGGAACTCCAGGCACGCACCGTGCATCTTAACTAGATAGAGTTCTGAGTAGGACGAAGGCTATCTTCAGAGCCCCACCTTTCCCCCACTTCTCACCCTAGGGTTACTTGGTGCATTATTTTGAGAGAATGTTGTGCCTTAAGCCATCAGCAAAGTAGATTTAAAGAGCATAAATCACGATGGAAAAAATGGCATATTTTAAATTTTGAATTTGGAAGGAAGAAACCTGAAAATTAAGATGATTTGATACATATTAGTCAAAGCTGTGAACTTTAGTTAAGAGGTACCATTTTTAACATATGGTAACCTCATGTATAGTATTTATTAGTTCTCCTAAAGGCATTGTATTTCTAGCAAGTGTTCAGGCAGTGTCTACCTGCCACAAAAGTACAGCAGCAAAAAGGAGAGGATTTCCTTGTTGCAAAAATTTAAGCTGTAGTGCTTCTGTCCTTTTTCTCTTTGATCTGCATTTTTAAGAGGTCCAGTAACAGTGGAGAATTCAAATGCAAAATGCAAGTACTTCCCATGTTCGTAATTAATCATATTGTTTTTGGTTCCCTAATCACAAGATTTTTATTCAATGTCATCTTGGCCAGGAAGACAAGCTATATGTAACAGTTTCTATGTCTTATAAGTGGTCATTGGTGTTTATCCTAAATAAATAACTAAGAGCTGGCTGGCAAAAGTAGGTAAAAAGTAATCAGACTCACGTTAAGACCAAACACTTCTGTGATAAAGCTCCAGAACCCACTCCTGAGCTTGGAGAGAGTTTTGCCGCAGATGTACACAAACTCATATCCTTGAGTGTAGCTTAATATATAAAAAATCATTAGAAGATACAAATTTTACATTATTCCCACTTTGATCATTACAGGAAGACTGAACGAGTTGGAGCTTATATACTTTATATTATAACAAATGCATATTTTAAAAAGCAGCTTTTAGATCTTTATAACAATACTAGTTGACAAAATTTTAGTTTTCCAACAGAATAGATTAAGAATAATTTTTTTCTTTATTCATGTTAGTAAAATAAAAAACTATCCAAAATGTTAAAAGCTTCGCTCCTATTTTTAGAAAGGTAAGAAGTAGCAAAGACTTTAGTAGAAAATTACTGGGGTAAGGTATTTTCAGAGAGATTTCTTTCTTGTTCTTTTCTTATTATAATGAGCATTCTTAAAATTTTGTGATCATGAATTCAAACAGACAAGCCTTCTGGATATGTGCTTTTCACCATTTCATTGTCTGTATCACAGAGAATTAAATTTAACTGAAGTTAGTTTTGCCGGAACAATATGAAAAAGCAGGAGAAGGGTAAGGGAGCAAAGAGTATATGCAGGGGATGTAAGGAAGGACCTTAGAATATAAGTTAAAGAGGGAAATGAGAGCATATGTGAGGCTGAGAGACAGTGAACAAGTGGTAAGGTCACACTGTAGGTCTTGATGGGGTCACGAGGTATTTGTGAGGTTGGGGTGCCAGGGGGAGAGAGCGGGAAAGAGGAGCGAGGGTTACTGAAGTAGAGATTAAGGAGGGACAGTTATTGGTGATCAGCAGGGCCTCAAGTATGAGCATGGGAGTGAGTGGTTCAGGTATGATTGTTTAAGGGCTATGTAAAACCTTGATCTCTAGTGTAAATATCTTTTACTCCTAAAGAGATGATTAAGTCTTATTTAGTGTTGTAGCTCAGGATTCGGCTAGTGATAATACACAGCAATGTTTATGATGTTGACTATGCCCTTCTCTATAAACTGTATCATGAAGACCATTTCTCAGTACCATAGGATTCAATGTAATCTCATTTCCTTCATTATAGATTTAGATTTAGTATTTTTAAATTAACTGTTCATTATTAATTCACACTTCTTTTTACTTTAGGACTTTGTTATTACTCTTGTTGCCACTTTCTTGTGGCTGGTGAGCACTTCAGCCTGGGCTAAAGCTCTTACAGATATTAAAGTAGCTACTGGTCACAATATTGTCCAGGAACTCCAACCCTGTCAAAAAGTGACGTGTTATTTTGCCTCTGTGACTAGTATGGGATCCCTAAATGTATCTGTGGTATGTATGCAGTATTTATAAAATATTTTATTTTACTTATTTGAAAGACCTTACTAGTAATTGAAGAAAATAACAGCTTTTAATGATTTCTGAGTGTGTTGGTTTTTATTTTTACTAAGCAGTCAGAATCCTGGTCACTATATAATTTTTATAACAACAAAGAAAAGTCTTTTAAAATTAGGAAACAGGTTTGAATAAGATTATAACTAAGTCTTTCTTTTTGTTGAAATTGACTAGATAAGACTTTTACCTGAAAGGTACTCTATATGCCGGCATCACACTAAGGACATTAGACTCGTATGTTAAATTATCCAACAGTCCTAAGAGGAATGTGGGAGGTGGTGTTACTATCTTCATTTTTGCAGCTGGGAAACAAACTTAGTCATATCACTTCATCTGAGTAGACACAGCTAGGAAGTTGGCCAGACAGGGTTTGAACCACATCTGACTCGAGAGCTTGTTCTCTAATCGGACTCGCTCTGAGTCTATGAAAATAATATTTTTGTGGTTTCTTAAATGACCTAAAAAGTTAGGTCTGTATAAATGTATGTATTCTTCAGTCCTCTATTCTACCAAAACACAAGTAAATATATTATTAAATATAATATTAATGGAGAGAATATATTATGTTTAGGGAGGTCTCATGTCTTTTCCAGAAAGTCTTGGGTAAAGTCAGCACTGCCTTATAAACCAGTTTAGCCAGATTTTTGCTTTATAACTTTGTGATTGAAAAGTCACTTTTTAAAAATTTATTGATAATATCTGAGATGGACAGTTTCAGAAATTTCTGTATGCAAATATGCAAAAAGATATAAAACGTTTGGCTTTCAGAAGGCCAACTAGATGATAGTTTAAAGCTTCTTATCCCACTCTTTATTTTTTTTAAATAAATTTAAGAATATATTACATTTCTTGTATTTAGAAAAAAACTATGAAAATAAGGTAGCTTCAGTTTATTCATCTGTGAGACTTTCGTCTTGTCAGATTTATAGCTGGGAAGACTGATTTCTTTTAGGTTGACTAATGTGAGATGTGAAATAAAGTTCTTCTGACTCCTTTTCTCTTCTGGCTGCAGCTGCTGGAATAGAAAAGATAGTAGGTAATACGTAGGTAAAGTGGGGAAATAGGAAATATGAAACCACTAGTCATGGTTTTATATATTACAGATTTAGAGATTTAACTGTACTTCATTGGGAATAAGTCATTATCTGAATTTGATATTGAAATGTAAAGTCTTCCTTTTTTATTCCACTTCATATGTAGTTTAAACTTTAAATGAAATAATGGTATACTGCCTGGAAATGTTAAATATTTAAAGGAAAACTAAGATGGCTATGATTTTTAAGAAGATATTAGACCTTCGTGTTTATTTTTCTCTTTCTTAGATCTTCGGCTTTCTGAATATGATACTTTGGGGAGGAAATGCATGGTTTGTGTACAAGGAGACCAGCTTACACAGTCCATCAAATACTTCTGCTTCCCACAACCCAGGAGCTATTCCACCTCCTTCCGGAATGTAATTACAGGGAGAAGTACACTGTATGAAATGTACATCTGACTATGACCTGTTGCCAACATCTGGAGACACATTATTTGTTTCTAATAAAAGTAATGACCTTTTCAGTAAATTGGTGGGTTTAAAATTTTGCTGCTTTTTTTACATAAAGCCTGTGCCTTTGCTAGAAATTTAAGATATAAATGTATTCTCACATGTAAATTTGAAACTTCAGGGGTCTATTATGAGGTGATACATTTTTAAATGAACATTAATTTCTTTACTAGGTTGTTTACACCTTAAGCCTTGAAATATATGTTCATTCAGAAAAGAGTTATATTATAATAGGAAAAAAATCTCTATTTGGAATATACACTACTACTGTCAGTTTGTACAGATCATATAGCTGTGACCTAAGTCTCGATTACATAAATCATATTTAGAAATAAACATTTAGTTCAGAATTTCAGAATTTATATCTGAACATTGTTTATGTGTTACAAAAGCTTTTAAGTGCAGAGACTGTGTGTGTGTGTTACTTCTGTTTTTCTAAGTGACCTTCAGTACTTAATAGGTATGCTAAAGTGTTTTGGGAGTGGGGGGTTGAAAATTTCTAATAGACTTACAGTTAATTTAGTAATTCTGTCACATGAGATGTAAGCTTCCATTATGCTGAGTGTTGAATGTAATAGACTTGCTATATAAGAAGAAATAACATGGTTCAACTAGATACTTTGATATGTACGGGCATTACTCTTAATGATACTTGTTTTGCTGTCCTTGGTTGCTCATACCACTTAAGTTCAGGATGAGACCTGTTCTCCTTGAAAGTAGGATAAAATAACCCACATTTTTTTTTGCAGACCCTACTCATAAGTTTAAAAAATTAAGATTGCCGTTTACTTTTGGAACATTTTTAACACTTAGTTTCAATGAAGTTGGTATTTTGAATTTAGCTTTGATATTGTGAAAATAAATGCAACACAGATTTCATGTTTCTTAATGTTCATTCTTATTTGACAAATGGATGATTAAGGAATTGTATATTGTAAACAAGGAACCTTTGATATTTTTTAATCTGATTGCTATTGAGGTTGGTGATTTTTCTTTGTATTTATTGGCCACTTAGGTTTATCCTATTCTGTATTACCTGCTCATCTTCATGGTTTGTGCTTTTTGTGTCTTTAGATATATTCTGAATTCAGGGCTGATTCACATTCTGCTTCTTAATCTTTTTGTTATACAGGGCCAGATTTCCCATTCTGACCACTCGATTGTTTATTTGTGAAGCACATCTTGCTATTGCTTTATTTTTGTCGATTTTATTCATGACAAGAATTGTCAGTATGAGAATATATCTTTTATGCAACCAACTTAATAAAGAAGTTAAAAGAAAGAGTGCACTGATTGTTATATTACAAAGAAACCATCTTAAAGGTATGAGCAATGCAAAATGGAATTAATTTCCAAAGCAAGAAATAGAATATCACACGAGTTTTTAAAAAATATTTAGCAAAGATCGCTTCTTGGCCTTTTAGCTAAGATCAGGTGTAAAAATATTTAGCAAGGAATAAAGAGACAAAAAGTACTTTGGAGACCCTGGTCATATCCATTTTCTTTTAATCTCATTTTAAAAAATGTTCGTTAATAACTTTCAGTTTAAGTTTTCTTTATAAGTCTTTTCTAATTGTTCATTCTGTTAGGCACAGAACTTCTTGATTGTGTATACTGGGGAGCAAAACTGAAATTTAATCTTGGCTTCACCATGTTCTATCTAATTAACTTTGGGCAAATTACTTACCTTCTGTGTGCCTCAATTTGCTTACTTCAAAAATGGGAATAAGGCCCTGGCTGGTGTGGCTTAGTGGATTGAGCGCCAGCCTGCGAACCAAAGGGTCACAGGTTTGATTCCCAGTCAGGGCATGTGCCTGGGTTGTGGGCTGGGTTCCAGGTGGGGGGTGAGCAAGAGGCAAGCACACAATGATGTTTATGCCCTTCTCTTTCTCCGTCCCTTCCCCTCTGTCTAAAAATAAATAAAATCTTTTTTAAAAATGGGAATAAGAATATTGCTGACCTAAGAGCATTTGAAGATGAAGTGAGTTAATAAACATAAAATCCTTAGAAACTCTTGAGCGTATAGCAGATTGTTTATAAGTGTTGACTAAGATTACTAAGTTGATAGCATCTAGTATATAGACTCTTAACCTGGATGGAGTCCATTAGACTGGACAGGGGAAGGGTGGTAGTCTTGGACAGAAAGGCAAGATAAACTTCAGGATTACATGGGCTCTCCCTTTGTATTCCCCAAAGAGTCGGATATTTGCTATTTATTTTGGTATTTATTTCTCCATTTGACACATAAGGTTAATGAAGTTACAAATTAAACTAGTCCTGACTGGTGTGGCTCAGTCGGGCATTGTCTCGCGCACCATAAAGGTCACTGGTTCAATCTGGGTCAGGGCACACCCCTAAATTGCAGGTTCAGTCCCTGGTTGGGGCACATCAGTGTTTCTTAAGTTAACTGTCATTGAGATTTCAGTAGGTCTAGAACGGAGTCCATTTTGTTGCCTTTCACTCTCATTCTGAGTCAACATTACAGGATTAAGCAATTTCAGGATAATCTCCAGCACAGAACAAAGCAATAAAAGCTTTGAACTTACTAGGTGACAGATTATAAAGAATTGTTTATAAACAGCATCATTAGTAATGTCATTGTGAATTGATGCCAATTGGATAACGATACATAAGATAACTACTAACCTGCTGTGAATGTTAAAGACAGTATTATTTGTTATGTACTTTATGTGTTACAATTAATTTTTAAATTTATGTAGTATTTCAGGTAGGTAAGTATAAAGTCTTACCACTAGGCGGAACAAATAACATTTGGGGGCTTTTTGTGTCAGATTTGCTTTGGTTTTGTCTTTTAAAGGAAATAAAACATTGCAGGTACAACCTTTTCCTTACTGAAGTATAGTTAGAGTTTTCTCACCTTTCACTATTTCAAATAGCACTGAAATAACATTTTTGAGAAATGTGTGAAGGCTTCTCTAGGACATCACTGGAAGTACAACTATGGGATGCAAGATACATTTCACTTGTAACTTGGGTATTACAAAATTGTTCAATAAAGTGCTTATACCAGTTTACTCTCCCACCAAGACATGAGTTCCTGTTGCCCCGTATCCTTGCCAGTACTTGACGTTATTGCACTATTGCTGATCTTCTGGGTTTGAAATAGTGTTTTGATGTTTTTAAATTTGTATTTCTCTGGTTGTTAATGAGGTTGCTGGTCTCTCTCTGTTTATTGACCACTTAGGTTTCTCCTATTCTGTATTGCCTGTTCATCTTCATGGTTGGTTGTGCTTTTTGTGTCTCAAAAAATCTTTAATGTCATAAAAATATGCATCTCTGTGTTCTTCTGGATATGTTAGTTTTGCTTTTTACTTTTAGGTCTTTTAAGCCAGTGAATGTAGGAATGTAGAAAGCTGACAGAATGATCTACAGTTGGGTTTGTAGGCAAGGAAGTAGGAAATACTGACATGAGATTAGAGTAGTAGGGGGAAAATGGAACCAGAGAGAAGGGGGGGAAAGGAAGAGACTGACCAACCAACAATTTCTGGTAAATTCAAAGAACAGGTGCAGTGGGAATCATCAGAATAAGAGAACTGAAAACATGTCTGCTAGTGATCAGAAAGAATTCCGAGGGGCAATTGGGATAAAAGGTGTGGAGTGTGGTTATGGAGGTGAGTGAATAAAGGAATGGAGACAGGAAGAGCAGAGTACTCCCCAGGTTCTTGGAGATGATAATAGTGTGATTAAGGCCCTGTTCATTTATCTGAGATCTCTACTAGGGTCACAGTGTACAGCTTCCTTCTCATTGTGGTAGATCAATAGATGCCCTAAAAAGACAAACGTATATAATCTACTCTTTCTTGAAACAATCTAGCAATGGTCAGAACAGCCTTTATATTCCTTATAGAAGAATGGTTTGAAACTCCTTTCTGTAACTACAGACGAAGTGTTTCAGGTTGTCCAGAAGTAAAGGATCTACGTGATACTTTTTATCAATATGAAGCAATGCTACTCAAACTTTAATATGCATACAAATCACCTGAGGAACGTGTTAAAATGCAGATTCTGGTTCAGTAGGTCCAGAGTGAGGCCTAAAATTCTACGTTTCTCCTGGCTCCAAAGTGATGCTGATGGCTGCTCATCAGTGGATGAATTAGATTAAATATTTTCCTCTCTAGCCCTGGCTGGTGTGGCTCAGTAGGTTGAGTGCCAGCTATGAACCAAAGGGTCGCTTGCTCGATCCCCAGTCTAGAGCACATGCCTGGGTTGCAGGCTGGGTCCCTCCCCAGTAGGAGACATGCAAGAGTCAATCACACATAAGGGTTTCTCTCCCTCTCTCCCTCCCTTCCCCTCTAAAAATAAATCTTTATAAAATAGTTTTTCCTCTCTAAAAACATGATCGTTAAAAGCACAGCCCATTTGGAAGTGATCTTGCCAAAAGAAAATATAGCTTCAGCAGAACTAATGACGAATTTTGTCATTTTGATTTCCTGGGATTGTGATGATGCCAAATGGAGTGTGGTAAGTACCCAGAGATTTGCAGGTCATGGCGGAATCAAACTGAAATGGGAACAATGAGTTAGTTTATACCTGCTACAATAAGTGAATTTAGTAGAGTTGTGTACACGATAAATATGTGAAAATCAATTCATTCTATATAATATAATAAAGTGGCATCAAAGATAACTACTTGGAGATAAATCTAACAAAATGTATAGAATCTGTACACAGAAAACTACAAAACAGTGCTGAGAGAAGTTAAACCTCTATAAACAGTTGTACTCTTTTCATGAGTCAGGAAACTCAGTGTTAAGACGTCAGTTCTTCCCAAATTGATCTATAGATTCAGTAAAATTCCAATAAAAACACCAAAAGGCTTTTTTAAAAGAACTGACAAGCTGATTTATAAAATTCATAAGGAAATGCAAAAGGCCTCTAATAACCAAAACAGTTGGAAAAAGTCATAGGACTAACATGGACTTCAAACTCAGTAAAACTACAAAACTACAGTAATGAAGACTGTGGTATTAGCATCAAGATAAATGGGTCAGTGGAACAAAATATATAAAAATTAGCTCACATCTATATGATTAACTTATTTTTGTACAAAGTTACATAGGCAGTTTGGAGAAAACAAATTTTTAAGAAATGGTGTTGGAACCATTATATAACCAAATACCAAAAAAAAAAAAAAAAAACCCAAAACCTTTGATCAATTCCTTGGCACCACACAGAAAAATCCACTCAAAATGGTATTTACTTCAGCCCTGGCCTGGCGGCTTAGTAAGTTGGAGTGTCTACCCATATACTAAGGTTGCAGGTTCAATTCCCAGTCAGGGCACATATCTAGGATGCAGGTTTGATCCCCATTTGGGGTGCCTATGGGAGGCAGTTGGCTAATGTTTCTCTCTTCTTTACAATCAATAAACATCCTCGGGTGAGGATTAAAAGAAAATGGAGCATGGTTCAAAATGTAAAGCCTAGAACTATAAAAATTTCTAGACAAGAAAAAGATTTATGACTGGGTTATGCGAAGGATTCATAGATATATAACAAAACCACAATCCCTAAGGAATATTTGATAAATTGGAATTCCAAATTTAAAATGTCTGTTCTTTGAAAGACTAAAATGATAGGTCCAATAGTTCACTTGTACTTACCCTGTCTAAAGACCTCAAAACTCAGAAAAATGTTGTAAAAGTTGACAAAAATTGAATTGCTACTTTACCTAAGAGATGCAAATAAGCACATAAAAAGAATCTCCACATTTGCCATTACAGAAATGCAAATTAGAACCACAGTGAAATACACACTAGAATGGCTAAAGTGAAAAAGACTGACCATACCAACTTTTATTTTAATCTTTTTTAATTTACTTTTTTTTGTTGTTGTTCAGGTACAGTTGTCTCCATTTTCCTACCACCAATCCTCCCCACCCCAGCCATCCCCACCTCCCACCCTCAATCCTACTACCCTTTGGTTTCGTCCATGTGTCCTTTATACATGTTCCTTGACAATCCCCCTAGTCACCCCAATATCCCTTTCTATTTCCCCTCTGGTTACTGTCAGTTCTTAATTTCAATGTTTCTGCTTATATTTTGCTTGCTTGTTTTGATGATTAGGTTACACTTATAGGTGAGATCATATGGTTTTTGTCTTTCACTGCCCGGTTTATCTCCAAGGAGGATATATAGAGGGTCCAGAGTCATATGAAAGGATGCTCAGTATTTATAGCCATCATAATTTACTTTTTATCTTTGCATCCCCCCACGCTTTCCTCATAGGCAGCCATCAGCTGTTCTTTATATATATCAGTCTGTTTCAGTTTTGTTTATTCATTTTTTTACTTTCCACAAATAAGTGAGGTCGTATGGTATTTGTCTGTCTCTGTCTAACATTTAATTTAGCATTAATAGCCTATGGATCCATCCATGTTGACAAGATGTCATTCTTATTGCTGAATAATATTCCATTATGTATATGTACCACATCTTATTTATTCATTCATCTATTGATGAACATCTAGGTTGCCTGCATATCTTGGTTACTATAAATAATGCTGCAGTGAACGTAGGGGTGCATATATCTTTTTGAATTAGTGGTTTCATTTTATTCAGAATAATAGAAGTGGAACTGCTGTGTTGTATGACAGCTCTATTTTTAATCTTTTGAGGGACCTCCATACTGTTTTCCATAGTGCCTGCACTAATTTACAATCCCACCAACAGTATATGAGCATTCCCTCTTCTCCACAAGTGTTGGAGAAACACTTGTTTGCTGACACATTGATGATAGCCATTCTGGCAAATGAGAGGTAATAATATCTTGTGATTCTAATTTGCATTTCCTTGATGATTAGTGATGTTGCACACTAATCTTTTGGCCATCTGAATATGCTCTTGGGAGAAATGTCCATTCAGGTCCTCTGCCCATATTTTTAACTGGATTGTTTGGGTTTTTTGGTGCTTCATTGTATGAGTTTAGTATATATTTTGGATATTAACCCTTTGTCAGATGTTTGATAAAGAGTTACCATTTGTAGATAACTTCTTCTGTTCCATAGGTTGTCTTTTCATTTTGTTGATGGCTTCCGTTGCTGTGCAAAAACTTTGTAGTTTGATGTAGTCCCATTTGTTTATTTTTTCCTTTGTGTCCCTGGTCAAAGAGGTATATCCAAAAAGATATTGTTATGAGTAGTGTTCAAAGAGTTTACTGCCTCTGTTTCCTTCTAGGAGTTTTATTGTTTCAGGTCTAACATTTAAGTCTTTAATCCATTTTCAGTTTATTTTTGTGCATGGTGTAAGAAAGCGACTCTTCTCTCTCTCTCTCTCTCTCTCTCTCTCTCTCTCTCTCTCTCTCTCTGTCTGTCTGTCTCTGTCTCTCTGCATGTATTGATCCAGTTTTGTCAACACCACTTACTGAAGAGAGTGTTTTTACCCCATTGTATATCCTTGCCTCCTTTGAAAGGAGCAGAAACTTTAAAGAAATAATGGCTGAGCCATTGTCGGTGAGGTCAACTAGTTGGAGCATCATCCCACAGACCAAAGGACCATGGTTTTGACTCCCAGTCAGGGCACATGCCCACGTTGTGGTTTGATCCCCGGTTGGGGCACATTCAAGAAGGCAACCAATTGATGTCTCTCTCTCGCAAATCAATAGGTCTCTCTCTTTCTTCCCCTCTTTCTAAAAGCAATAAAAAAAGTCTTCAGGTGAGAAGAAAAAAAGAAAGACAGTCTAAAAACTTTTCTAACCTGGGGAAGGAAACAGACATCCAGGTCCAGGAAGCAGAGAGTTCCAAACAAGATGAAACGAAAGAGGCCCACACCAAGACCTATTGTAGGTAAAATGGCAAAAGTTAAAGACAAAGCAGCAATCTTGAAGGAAGCAAGAGAAAAATGAGTTACAAAGGAAACCCTGTAAGGCTACTGGCTGATTGCTCAGCAGCAACTTTACAGACCAGAAGGGAGTGGGAGGACATCTTTAAAGTGCTGAAAGAAAGGAACCTACAACCTAGAATACCCAGCAAGTTTATTCAGAATTGAAGGTGAAATAGAGTTTTCTGGACAAGCAAAAACTAAAAGACTTCATCACCACTAAACAAAGTTTACAAGAAATGTTAAAGGGTCAATTTTAAGTAGAAAAAGGAGGGCCATACATAGAAATAAGAAAACATAAGACACAGAAAAACCTTATAAGTAAAGCCAAATATTCAATAAACACCACAAATCAGACATTTAAAAAACTGCTATAAAGATTTAAAGAAAAAGTATGAACTCTAACTACAGTAAGTAGTTAGGAGATAAACAACACACAAGTATCTAAAAGTCTGACATCAGACTTCCGGCCAAGATGGAGGCGTAGGTGGAAGCACTGTGCCTCCTCTCACAACCAAGATTAAGGACAACAAATATTTATAAACAATAACACAACCAGAACAAAGAAAATTGAAATGCGGAAGTCCACGGACATTCAACCCAACCGGTAAGAGGGGCGGAGTCGGCAGGCGGTGGAGAGAGAAAGCAGCAGGAAAACGAGGTGATTGCCAGGCTCGGAGCACCGGGCGGCCCCAGGTGGCGTGGAGCTTGCAGACCCCAGATGCGGGGAGGAGACGGGAGGAGACGAGCAGAGCACGCAAGGCACACAGGGCAGTTGGCCAACTGTGGACACATTCGCGTGCAGATAAACTAGGCAAGACTGGGCAGTGAGACGGACCGCACAGCCCAGGGCCCCAGCGACGGGAAATAAAGCCTAAAGGCACCTATTGGAAAGGTGCCGGGAGAGGCTCCCAGCCTCACAGGATAGGTCGCTGGGGAGACCTGCAAGGTCCCGGAGTGTGCATAGGCCCTCCCACCTGGGAACCAGCGTCAG